>JAJOZX010000191.1:557500-732500 GCA_023014485.1 Bathynomus jamesi
AACTCTACAGTTGAAATAGCTGAAATATTTCGCGAATTCGTTTGGCGTCGAAAGAACACAAATAAAAACCTATTTGAAAAAATTTGACATCACATTTTCCAATTTTCAATCTATTCGAGTCAAACTATTATATATTTCTCCACCCTAAAATGTATTTTTCTTAACAGATGTATACATTTTCTACCTACAAATATTATTTTTGTTTATTTTCACAGTGCTTCAAACCGAAAAGACCCAATATTGGTTTAGAAAGGCAGAGGATTAATTTAAACAACTTAAAATTAATTTAAATTTTAATATTCTCCTATAAATGGTTGAACAGGTTTAAGATTCCATTTGTGTATATAGGCAAGAGGACTATGTTAAAGCGTAACAAACCATAAACATTCTAATAATAAAACAAGTACAGAATATTTGTACACCTAAGTAAGGCCACAGAGGAGTTCACTAAAAGTGTCCCGCAAGGGTTGAATCTGGAGCCTATTCTGTTTTGGGTTTAAGATTTTCATCGGACATTTGGTCATTTTCTTCATCGTTTTCATCTTGAAATTCATTTTCTTTATCCTTGCTTTTTTCTCTTCTATCGAGCATTCGCATAAAGAATGAAATGACATAGAATAAAATTATAGGCAGAAAAACAATCCAGAATGGCAACATATCGATACCTGTAAAATATTTATATAAAGTTTTGTTTATGATCGTTCTCATTCTTGTCAATCTCAATTTGAGACAAAGTGGAAAGCCCAAAAGGAGGCCATTTTTAATATTTAGGTTTTATCATTTTAGTTTAGATTCTCAAGATAGGAAAGATGCTCTAAATTTAAGATAAGAAGGATTTTCCTTTGGGTCTTCCTTTTTCTTTGTGTGTGTGTGTGTGTACACTGCAATATTTGCAATAATATTCTATTTAAAACTAGAGAAAACAAAGATCTGTCGACGGGATAGCCATTCCTCTTTAGTCGTAAATAAAATATAAAAGAATAAAAGTTCGAAACTATAAAAGAGAAGAATGAGAAACGTTCCCAACAGTGACTGTCAAAGGTCTCCTTTGACAGCCACTGTTGCGTCCTTTGACAGCAATCAAAATCAATGGACCTGAATCCAACATAGAATTTATGGAAAGAGTTGCAGACCTTGATTCCAAAACAAAAACCCACGAATTTGCATCACTTGAAGGAATATTCAATTGAGAACTAGAACATCATCCCTCGGGAAACATTTGACCAACTTATTAAAAATTACAGCAAGCGACTGTTCGAACTGAAAAAGAAGAAGATGGAAAAAATATTTGTTTGTGTTAATTGTGACAATAATATTCGCATATACATTACATTTTGCGGGCATTTCCCCCTGGCCCTCTCCTTCCTCCATTAAAGAAAAAATAAGTTACATAAATGTTTCTCTTCATTAAATTATTATTCATGGTCACACATAAGAATATAAAACAAAGTTGGACGTTAATCAAAACAGTTTGTTAACCTCTCTTCTACAAAGGTGTTTTGCATTTACCTCTTACCAAGGAGGGTAACTAAGTTACCTCATGGCTTTTTTTTGTTAAAACTCTATTTATATGCTATACAAACTCAATTCTGTCTTGAACATATCGCGTATTACTTTAGCAAATCATTATTTACTGCTTGCAATGCGCGCGTTTTACAATAACAGCCTCTACTCGATCAATTTGGCGAACTGGTGGTTTCTTGCGGATAACACGCATGAGTCTAGTTTTTGGATCTCGTTGTCTAGGACAAATGGCACAAATATTTCTCTTCCAGAAATTAGTAAAGAAAATTCAGTTATCTTCGTGTGTCTTAGAAAGACTAAAGAACAAATACCTGAAACGAAAACTAAATACACAAAATATACATACACAAAAAAGGGCGTGGGGTAACTTCATTACCCCAGTTGATAGTAGAGAGGTTAACCGAGAATAAAGGGAAATTCAGGAAGATATGGACTTTTTGGAGCATATATATATTTAAAGGGGGGAAAACTCAATAGTTCTTTTTTTTAAGTTATTATTATTATTATTATTATTATTATATATCATCGTAGTTTTTCCAAGAAAGATTGTTTGCAGTACATTCCCCCACTTTATGCGTACTGTAATCCCCTTATTCCATGTACTTATAAAAGATAGTGAAATGTGATAAGAGCTCAGACGAAGGAGAAAGAGATATTGAAAAACAGAGACGGCAGTCAGCCTCGAAATGTTTGAGTGACAACTCGTTATAAGAAGACTCCTTCGACTTGTCTATTATTTCTTTTGATATCGATTTGTATTTATGTTAGACTCTCAACTCCATAACACATCAACTACAAGAAGTTCTGCTGACTATCCTACCCTTAACTCTTACATTCGGCCTCGGGTGAATGATGCTAAGATCAGAAAAAACTGGAGACGATAACCCATCAACCAGGAAGATACAGTGGCGCTCATAAGTATTCGTACGGAGAAATATTTAAATGTTAAACTGCAAAAGTTTTTGGACGACCTTACATAAAAAAGTTGAAATGCAAAGGTTTTTGGATAACCTTCCAGGATTTCAGAACGTACAGCTAAAACAAATTGAAAGAATGGCTGCTGCGAATCCACGGGTGACTGCGGGTGATATTTGCCAAACATTAAGACTGTCTAAGACCGATGTCCATCTCTCTACTGTGCGTCGTACATTGAGAAAGAATGGTCTGCATGGATGAGTTGCATGAAGAAAACCTCCGCTACCAAAAGAGCACAAAGAAGCTCGTTTAAAGTACGGCAAGGGTTATCAAAATGGTGGATTTGCATAGTGGACGAAAGTTCTCTAGACAGACGAGACCAAAATTGAGTTATTTGGGAACAACGAGCAACGGTATGTTTGGCGAAAATCAAATGCTGTATTTGAGGAAAAAACATCCTTCCTGAGGTTAAACATGGTGGTGGTGATTTGCTTCTTTGGGGATACTTTAGTACTTCTGGTCCAGGAAACCTTGTCATTAATGGAATCTTGAATTCGAAGAAATATCAGAAAATTTTAGAAGAAAATGTATTGTCTTCAGTTTGGGAGTTGCAAAAAGGTTCCAACTGGTCACTGCAACAAGATAATAATTCAAAACACAAAAGTAAGATCACCATCCAATGACTTCAACAAAAGAATTTCAAGCTTCTCGAGTGTCCCAGTTAAAGCCCAGACCCCAATTTAATCGAAAATTTATGGTTTGATGTGAAAAAAGCGGTCTGCAATAGAAACCCTTCAAAATCTGAATGAATTGCAGCAATTTTCTTTATAAGAATGGACTAAAATTTTTACTGAAAGATGTTGAAACCTTATGGAAAAATACCAAAACCAATCTCTGAATTCATTCAAGTAAAAGATCAAAAGGTGACACACACAAAGTATTGAATAATTTTGTAAATAAATGTACGAAAACTTTTGTATTTTAACTTTTTTATTTTCATCAAATTCTTTAATGTTTTACGTTATATGTTGGAGTTTAACTAATTCTGTTATTTGTTAATTTTTGCCAAACGAATAGTAAACTTTTGCTAACTATCGTAAGCATGTTACAAAAGATATAAGGACGAATATATCTGAAATATTTCTCTACACGAATACTTATCATGGGCGTAGCCAGACATTCAAAAACTATAGGCAGGAGGAGGTCGTGAAAATCGAAAATACATCAAACGTCACAAGAAATTCTATTTATTTATAAACAAATAAATCAATTATAAAGTAAATAAATAAATAAATATATAAATGAATAAAATAGAATACAAGACTTAATTTGAAATTTTAACAATAATTCCGAAATAGTTATTAAAAGATGACTCCCGTACACTTTTAGGTATTGTGCAGTTATATAAAAAGCAATATACAATAATTGGTATAAATATGTAGATCAAAGTTAATTGCAATATTTCACTTTCTCACATATTACAATTTATGTGCAGCTGTGAATTGATATACAGTAAATCACTTCTCACGTATTACTGTAAATGGTGTAATAATAATTTGTGAGACACGAGTTTCGTCTTGGGGATTAAGGCACGCACCAACCGTTATTGTGAGAATGTTTTGGTGACTAATGTTGTGTGTATAAACACGTATGAATGTTCGTATAAAATGGTAGAATTTCATGCAGTGATTCTCAATACAATAATATAAATGAAAAGATGTTATCCGGTAACCGGTTGCGGAAAATGTTATTTGGAAAAAAAATTATACGCACGTGCGAAAAATGCGTATAACTTACGCCACTGCTTATGAGCGCCACTGTCTCCGTACCAGAAATAAATGCGACAAAGACCACCATCATCAATACCAATCATCACATGACAAACTTTTCGCCATATTTTATTATTTTATAACGTGTGTGTGTGTGTATATATATATATATATATATATATACACACACACACAGGGGTGTTCTAAACATGATCGGATTCGAAAAGTTAAAAAAATTAACACTAACTTCGAGTATAAACTTAAACTAAACTGGTTTTATTTCATATTCCTCATCAGAATGTTGGTAAGGTCGTTGCCATGGAAACTGACGTTGAGGTAATCTATATACATGTTTATTAAATTATTGGAATGTCCTTTATTTACAATGGTTTCACATCGTCTCAATACTGTTAGTCGATATACAATAAAAAATGCATCGCATTTTCATAATACATTATGAAAGCCCGTTCGATACAAAACTCTTGTTACATTCTCTCTCTCTCTCTCTCTCTCTCTCTCTCTCTCTCTCTCTCTCTGTCGCTGTCGTTGTCGTCGTCGTCGTCTTCATAATGTTAAGGAAAATAATTATAATGGGTTTCTCCGGGATTTTCCAAGAAAGATATTTATAATGGAATAATATCTTATGATCTACCAAAGAATGTAATCCCCTTTATCCATTGTACCTATATAAATGCATGCAAAGGTATGAAAGTTGAAAATAATAGAGAGGACTTACTCATAGAGGGATTTGTAATGAACTAAAACTCTCTCTACTCGTTTTTGTTATCGACTTGACTTTCTTTAGACTTTCTGTGGTACTCTGTACTAACTCTATAGTAAAACTCACTTTAATACAACGAAGCTGTTGTGACCCAGTGGCGGCTCGGTGGTAGGCACTGCGGAACTGCAGCACCCCTAAATTTTTTATTTACAATTGAAATAATCAAGAACAATATAAGGATGAGCTCGCTGAATAACTTTTTCAATAACTTTTGAAACTTTTATTCATTGCTCAATGATCATCCTTTTATTTCAGTAATTATTTCAACCCATTCTTAGAGACAGCACCCCTAGAATTTTTAGTCACGATCCGGCACTGCAGTGAGTGTTGTCCCTATCCTTTTATGAGTTCTATTAATTGAAAGTTAATAAGTAAAGACACTGACGATCAGGAGATCGAACTTAGCCTGAAAAGCAGGACTGTGATATCTGAACGCAGAATCGTTAGGGAAGAGCTTAACATCATCAAATCATCAAGAACAAAACATTGAACCATGAAACACACCAACAACCACAACTTTATTTATTTTTAAACTATTATAATGTCAGTTCGTTTACTTTCTGGGTCTTGATTTATTTAACCGCTGCTCTAACCGCAAAATTTTGGAGGGTAGTAAATTGGAGTTAAACTACAACATTAATTCATCAGAATTCAAGATACGACTGATCGACAACTTGTAGAGGAAAAATGTGTTGCTTTCGCCGTACGAAGAGCGATGATCTACTGAGGAGAAACATTAAACTGTCACATGTGACTGGAAAACGCAACGTCTGACTACTAGTCTACTAGACCATCCTTCGCTGAAGATACATCAAGAAAGTTCGTGACCCGAAACTTGGAACGACAGCGACTTCGAGATCAACACAACTTCAATTGGTGGTCATCTGTTATAGTTGTTTTTTTATTTTTTGGCACATAAATCACTATCTTATTTCGTGAGTTTGTTTACCCCTGTAGGGATGATAAGGGGTCGCGCCCACCTAAGACCCTGACATAGCCTGGGGGTCGCGGGCAAATCCGTCTGAGAAACACTGCGCTATAACATATTGAAATGCGACGTAAGAAGTAGTCTGTATGACGAGAAAGTGTTAGGGTCCATATGCCTGCATATGCACTATAGAAGTTTCCCAAAGTAAAATCTCTGATAAAGACATATTTAAAGTCATATTAAATAATAAAACAAATTTCATCATTAATTCTATTAAAATTTTTAGTTATTAATTTACGGGAAATTGTCGTTGTGAATTTTGAAGTTATTTTCTGATTCTTTCAAACTGCATCTTTATGAATGAATTTTTTCCTTCATTTTTATGAATAATAATTGATAAGTTTAGATGTATATTTGTTTGTGAGCTGAAAATGGATATCTGACATATTTTTAATTCAAAACTCTCTCTTCAGTAAAGAATAGAAGTGACAAAGCTTTAAAATTTTTAGATATTTGATATGACATTAATATATTCACAGTGCTCTCATCTGAATATGCCGTTGGAAGCATGGAAGCTTTTTAGGCAAAATTAATGGCATTTACCTTATTTATTACATAAAAAAGTGAAAGTGGCAAGTAATAGTAATAGCAAAATAATAATAATAATAATAATAATAATAGCAATAAAAAAAAATAATAATAATCAAATATAATAATAAACAAAAATAATAATAGCAACAACAACAAACAAAAAAAAAATAATAATAATAAAATAAAAAATAATAATAGCAACAACAAAAAAATAATAATAATAAAATATAATAATAAAATAAAAAATAATAGCACACAAAAAAAAAAAAAAAATATAATAATAAAATAAAAAATAATAATAGCAATAACAAAAAAATAATAATAAAATATAATAATAAAATAAAAAATAATAATAGCAACAACAATAAAAATAATAATAATAAAATAAAAAATAATAATAGCAACAACAAAAATAATAATAAAAAAATGTAATAATAAAATAATAAAAAATAATAATAGCAACAACAACAAAATTAATAATAATAAAATATAATAATAAAATAAAAAATAATAATAGCAATAACAAAAAAAATAGTACGGTAATAGCAATAATAATAAAATTATGTAACATTTTGTAAACTTTTTATTTTATTTATTAAGTTAAATGATTTATTGTATATTTCGTAGAAAATAATGATGCTTAATAAAAAAGTATAAAAGAAGACCAAATTATGATATTAAAAGTGTTTAAAGAAATTAGTATATTTTGAATAGTTTATTATAAAATGGGAACGTTATTACTATGATTAAAATGGCAGTAGTGAACTTATACATCAGTACCTCGAAGGTACGAAAGGACGAAACAAGGGAGGACATCGCATGTCTCACAGAAACGAATCTTAATGATTGTCAAGGGAACTGCGAAAACTGTGAATACTGATAAGAAAGAGTTGCATATCGATGGCTTCAACATACTAATGGCCAGTGGTGGGCACGCGCAACAATTTTTGTAGCGCCGCAACCGCAACCGCAACTCTGCTGAAATAGTTGCGCCGCACGCGCAAGCGCAACCCTTTTCAAAAAGTTGCGCCGCAAGCGCAAGCGCAACCAAAAATGTTGCGCCGCAAGTTGCGCCGCAACTTTTTGCGGCGCAACTGCCCACCTTTGCTAATGGCGGATAGAACAGCGAGACGTAAAGGTGACTGTGCTATTTATGTACATGAGGGTCATATGACAAAGACAGTAATACATAAATCAAACGGCTTCGTAGAACTCCAAGCAATGAAAATAGGAAAAATAAACGTGGTACTGATAATTATCTATAGACCTCCAAACACTCCAACTGAAAAATTCTCGGATGCCATTGATGATATCAGAAACCTAATAAAGTCTGTAAATTCCCTCTCCCCCGATATAATACTCTGAGCAAATTTTAATTTCTCATTTCTAAAATACAAAAAGGTGAGTAGAAATATATATAGTATATAGTATATATATATATATATATATATATATATATATATATATATATATATATGGGATGAATTTCACAGCATATATATATACCAGGACAAAGGGGTCACAAGAGAAGACAAGGAGCAAGCAAATATGTTGATGGTTCTAACAAACGAGTTTATGTTGACACAAGAGATAACAGAAAACACCAGAAAAAACTCTTTTGATTTGGTATTCACAAATAACACGAACTGGATTGCTGATATAAAAATAACCCAACTATTATCTTTGACCACAACATAATCGTGCTATCAACGAATATGGCAAAAATATTAAGAGATAATACCCATACTGAAGAAAGAAGCAAATTTGGAACTTTTAACTTAAACTCCAAGACTATAAACTGGGAAGCAATCAGCTCACACATGGCCCAAATAGAGTGGAAAACAGTTTTCGAGAATAAAACAACCGAAGAAATGCTAACATGCTAACTAAGAAATGCTGTCTTGGAAGAAGAGACGCTGGAAATTTTAGAAAAAAAATGCTCCGAAAACACAGTCAAAGGAAAAGAGGAACTGATTCGAGAAGCAAAAACGAAAAATTTGCCACAAAAAAAAAGAGAGTAGCGGAGAAGTTAGTTAATTGCAGAGGTAACAATACCAGGAAAGTAATACAAGAAAAATTGGAGAGTATCGATTGGGCTGTACAAGTCTGATTCAGGGCCATACAGAGAAGGAAGAGGAAAAAGCAGTAGAAGCATTGGTACTTGTAGGTTATCCCCCCGCAACAATTTTGACAGATTATTTTCGTTAAAACTAACGAAAATATCACGACTTAACCTAACTAATTACACTGGTCAAGTCAACAACAATTTTGTCACAAGGGTTTTGATGGGTGTTCTAAGTGTACTTTTTCATGCTGAATCTAAATATGAAATCAGATTTTTTCTATCAGGCTTAGTTTACTTGTGACGCTATGTTCATTTTTTCCTCATTTAGCATGATCACCGGATAAAAAAAAAATAACATTATATATAATTAAGTATATAACAATATTATAATATAAAACATTATAAAAATAATAAATATAATATATTATATTAATTAATATAACTATAATAAAATATATTAATATTAATATACAGTATATGTTGTATTAATTTTTCTGTAAAATTAGTACAATTTATTCCTTTGGGGAAAGTTCTGATAATGCTGGCAGGATAAATTTGGTCGGAGCAGCAGACTGTGCAGGTTGAAACATGTTTGTACCTGTTCAGACATGAGCCTAGTTTCTGTGTGTAGAGCAGCTCCAAGTCAGTCTGCTTGTAAATGTCACAGTGTTAACAGCTAGTGTCTGTTGCTTCTTGTTAATTTTACACCAGTGTTGTATTCATATAGATGTTTTGTAATGCCGCGGAACTGTCTGAATCATCCTAATTCCTTTTGTTATGTATGTGGTGATCTAACTTTAAAATCCCAGAAACGTAACTTTACACCATTAGTAAAAAATGCTATGAACTTTATTTCGGATGTAAAGTAGGCGATCAGGACAAGAGTTGGGCCCCTCACATTTGTTGTGTGACATGTGTAAGACTACTTACAGGATGGCTAAACGGTTCACGTCACATGCCATTTGCTATTCCAATGATTTGAAGGGAACCCAAAGATCACACAACAGACTGCTATTTCTGCCTGGTAAATACAAAGGGGATCACTTCAAACACAAAGAGCCTTATGAGATACCCTAATCTACCGTCTGCAATGAGACCAGTTCCCCACAGTGCTCAACTTCCAGTACCAAATCCTCCTGAACATGTAAGTTTAAGTGATGAGGAATCAAACGTAGCTGTAGCATATCACGAGGAAAAATGAAGACATTTCTGATCCAACATTCCAGGCTACCTGTTCCTCCAATGAACCACATTTACTGTCACAAGGAGATCTAAATGACCTAGTTCGTGATTTGAAATTATCTAAGAAGCAGGCTGAACTTTTAGGTTCAAGATTAAAGGGTTGGAATCTACTGCAACGTGACAATAAAGTTTGTTTTTTTCCGCAGCCGCCATGATGAACTCAAAGAATGGTTCTCCCATGAAGATGGACTTGTGTTTTGTAAAGATGTTAATTCAGTCATGGGGGCTCTTGGTCATGAACATAACGTGGATGAGTGGCGATTGTTCATTGACTCCTCAAAAGTCAGCTTGAAAGCAGTCCTTCTTCACAACGGAAATAAATTTCCTTCTGTACCTATTGCACATGCTGCAAACATGAAAGAGTCATACGACAACATGAAGTTGCTTTTAGAAAAGTTTCAGTATCAGAAATATAAGTGGAATATCTGTGGAGATCTGAAGGTCATTGCACTTTTGCTAGGGTTGCAGCTAGTACTGTTGTTTTTTATGTGAGTGGGACAGTAGGGACAAGCAAAACCACTACGTTAAGAAGGATTGGCCATAACGCACCTCACTTGTTCCAGGCAAGAAAAATGTGAATAGTTCACTTGTTGACCCTGAGAAAGTGTACCTTCCTCCTTTGCATATCAAGCTTGGACTTATGAAAAACTTTGTTAAAGCGATGGATAAAGCGCAAACAGGATTCACATACTTGAGAAATAAGTTTCCCCGGATCAGTGATGCCAAGATTAAAGAAAGCATTTTTGTAGGCCCTCAGATCAGAGAATTGTTAAGAGATGAGAGATTTGAAGGAGAGTTGAATGAAGTTGAGAAAGCTGCGTGGCAGAGTTTCAAAAGTGTCTGCACAAATTTTTTGGGAAATCACAAGGCCGAAAACTATCCTGAAATAGTAGGAGATCTTCTTAAGTCTTACCAAGCAATGGGGTGCAATATGTCATTAAAGGTTCATTTCTTGGACTCTCACTCGGACTTTTTTCCGGAAAACCTGGGTGCGGTAAGCGACGAACATGGTGAGCGTTTTCATCAGGATATTTCTGCCATGGAAAACCGTTACCAAGGCAAATGGAGCCCCAGTATGCTAGCTGACTATTGCTGGACTCTTAAGAGAGACATGCCTGAGGCAAAGCACAGCAGAAAATCAAAACAAGCTACTTTTTAAACTACAGGTATGTCTTTTCGATCATATTTTAATAAGTATGTAACTACGTATATGGGTTTTTAAAAATTAAATTGCATGTCACACAAAAACCAGACCTGATAGAGAAATTTTACAAACTTATTTGGATTCAGCACAGAAAATACTATAAGAATAAGGTATTTTCATTCTTGGGACACGAAAAAACATTTTTTTTGTTGCCCAGTGAATTATCAAGGGCGTACAGTTGATCTATTAATTATTAATTATAACATTGTTTGTTTCTGGAATAGTATTTACTATTTACTAATAGATCAACTGTACGCCCTTGATAATTGGTTAGGTTAAGTCGTGATATTTTCGTTAGTTTTAACGAAAATATTCTGTCAAAATTGGTGTGGGGGGGGGGGGAGATAACCTACAAGTATCGAAGTAATAAAGGATAATCCAAAATACTTCTATAGCTAGAAAGACAAAAACGCTCGCCATTATCGAGCCCTTAAGGAAAGGAAATAATGAACGAACCGACGATCTAAAAGAAATATGTAAAACATTGAGAACCCAGTAAGTATTCGACTGCCAATTAATTTGAAACATAGAAAAGTTTAAAAAGTTTACGAAGTCATAATTTTGCTATTGTTAACGAGATGTTTCATTTCCGGGTGTGTTACTTTTCGGATCAGATTTATTAAAACGGGCCAGTGCGATTATTAAATATAAAGCAAATTCGGATATTCAGTCTATCTAATTATTTAAACTTTTTTTCCTCCCATCATTGTCCAACGAAACCCCGTCGATTAAAGTAAATGTAGTCGAAGTTTTAAAACCTCCCCAATTGCACTTTGGGCAAAAGCTCTGAAGGATTTCGAAAGTCCTGCAGTCACGTCGACGCAGTATTGTGTTAAAATACATAATATTCCCGATGGCACCTTTATTGTATTACCGTCAGACATCGAATTTCTCCCGACTTTGGCCGGCGTAAAACGGAAGGGCTTCTTCGAATAAAAATTTCAAAATGCCATTTGATTCAGTAATCGGTCAAGTACATATTTGTACAAAAGGAAATGCAACCTCAGACCGACATTCCTTCTCGTTCAGTTTGTGTTACGTCGGTTACCCTTGACACAGGATTAGAAACAGTTCCAACAAGTGGAATTGTCTCACAGTGGTTCCCAACCTTTTTGAAGCGATGGTCCACTAGAGCTGATTCGAATAACTCATGGCCCACCTCCCATGTTGTTAAGCTGGTATCATGTTTATATAAGGTTTAATAAGCAAATTTTTGTTATTAACATTTATTAACATGATGCTAAAAGACAAGCAAGTGGGCCATGGCCCACCGGTTGGGAACCAGTGTGCTAAACATTCTTTGTTAAACTGAGACAGGTAATAGCGAGCCTATCGTCTCTCCACAATACAGATTACCGTACTCGTTGCGCGGGTTAGTCGAACAGCACGTTCAAAATGTCCTAAAAATGGGGGGTTATTCAACCGTCCGAAAGTGCTTGGCGATCACCGATTCTCTTAGCGAAAAAACAAAATGGTGGGACGAGATTGGTAGTTGATCTTCGTAAACTTAATACAGTTACGAAGAAAGATACTTACATAATTAATAGATCCGATGGCATACTGTATTTGATAGCCTAAATGGTTCAACAGTGTTTTCCCACTTGGATATAAAACATGGTTATTGTCAAATAACCCTTAATCCGGAAATGGCCTATTTGAATATAGAAAATTACCAAACGGAGCAAACAATGGTCAGGTTATATTTTCACGAACTATAAATCGGGTTTGGCTTTGCTAAAAAGAGATAATATTTGGGACAATAATTTTATATGTGGTAAATTCAAGGAGTACGTTACCACCAGTTTTGAATTTATAAGTTATAAAGAAATTAGGGATGTTTCTGCTTCTTGTGATGGTTATGTCCCTTCAAATAATGACTATATTCATGTTGAAATAGTAAACAAACCAGTGATTTGTGATGATGAATTTTCCGTGAATGAAATGATCAGAATAATATGAATGTTATTGAGAAGTACGAAGTGTCGGACACGTTTGAAACTTTTATTTGTGGTCATGATTTTCCTGTAGATGAAACTGAAAGTTAGGTTTTAAATATTGTTAAAAATAATTTTGAATTTGATGAATTTTTTACTCGAGTTAAGGATTATACAATTTTTAACGATGATATTTTTCAAATGCGATGTGGAACAAAATGATATATAAATGTGGTTACAATCATTGATGAATTGATAAATGGTGAAGAATTAGTCATTGTGCAATCTTTTGAATACATAACTATGCGTCGTGCTACATTTATAATAAATGGTATGACAAGTATATTAAATATATTAGAAATATGGATTATATTATTTGTGATGACTGACATTTGTTATGAGTCTTCCATAAATAAAATTGAGAATGTTGAGTCTTCTGTAGACAACAAGACTGAGAATTTCGACTATTATGTTCATGTAGAGCAGTGATGCACAAACCCTGGCCCGCGGGCCAAATGTGGCCCCCACGGGTCTTTTCAATTCACATTTTTCACATGAGAAGGGTAGCTACCCAAAGAAAAATCTGAAATATTACCCCTGGTTATAAAAATGCATATTTATAAAAAATAGAATATCTATATATCTGGCCCCTACATATAAAACAGATGGTTGGTTTGGCCCTCACATCAAAAAAGTTTGTGCACCACTGATGTAGAGGAAAGAAAAAGGTTTGATTATGTTCCTCTTGAGAAAAAAGTTGTGTTTAATGATTATGTTCCTGTCGAGGAAAAATGTGTTCAACGATTATGTTCCTGTTGAGGGAACAAATGTGTTGAGTGTATTTATGCTTTGTTAAACGTGGATGAAGGCAAGGAAATGGTTTTCAAAATGGAATTCACTGTCATGATTAAATTGTTATATTAATATATTTCTATGGTACCTATAGATCTTATAGAATATACGCGTATGTACGGCTGAAAATTTGTTTGAATATTATAAAAAAATGGATAATAATGATCAAATGACCTAAAATAAATAATTGTGGACGAGTGATTTGAAAATATTTTGAATTATAATCATTATTATATATGCGTCGATAGGGAAATAATAAAGGAAAACCCAAAAATACTTTTGTAGCTGGACGAAAAGGAAAACAAGAACGCGCGCCACTATCGAGCCCTTAAGGAAAAGAAATAATGAACTAACTGACGATTTAAAAGAAATAACTGAAACACTGAGAACCCAGGACGAATCAGTTTTCAGTACCCCAAAATCCAAAAAGTGACAAAGCGATACTTGACAGAGGTATCTTTAAAAAAGAAGACTTAGTTTTCAGTCTTTAAAAAATTACGAGCAAATTTGACTTCACAATTTTTTTTTCTCAAAAAAAGTAAAAAAGAAAAAAATGTATGGAAATTAATTCGAAAATTTGCTTAAAATATTAAAAAAATTTGTGCAAAATTATGTAAAAATTGCGATCCTTAATCGTATTTTGTGTATTTTAGTTTGTATAACAGTGTATGCTTGAAGGAAATTAGAAAAAAGAACTCCGATTTACTTATATTTTTTAATATCAGCAGATGTCAACGAATAAAAACATAATTTTCTCTTTTTTTCTTTGGAACATATTCATAAGTGGCGGTGGTGTGGCAACCCTTCCTAATCGAGCTCACTGTGTTGTCGAGAAAATGCAGTGTAGAAGAGTCCCAGATCCCGTAGTACCAACCATCATCCATTTCGGCAGGAATTATGCAAGCTGCTTTACCAGAATATCCGATATACCTGAACGGATTAGACAAAAGGTAAATACAAAAGGAATCAAATCTTTAATAAACAATAATGAAATCTTGAGCAAAACAACAAATATTAAATTTTACTGACAATACATTTGTCATATAAGATTCGGGAAGTGCAAAACCTTCATTCATTGAGGCAGTAATACTGTCTGCAGTACACTTCTGACAACGAGACTAGAAAGATCATACAAATTATTAATAAGCAAACAAATAATATTGTTTATTCTCTCACAATAAGAAGGTATTAAAATATGAAGTTATACGCGAGATGTTGATAATAAAATGAAATTAAGTATAATAAATTGATAAATTCATGAAAGAATAAGACAAAAACCAGTTAATTAGCAAAAATATTGCATAAAAAATGTATTGAAATTTTTAGGGGAATATAAATTAAGTGCAAACAATATTTAAAATATAAAAATACATGAATTTATCGGCAATAATCGGTAACTCTGTATTTTATTGATTATATCTGAGTCGATATTTGCCAGTTTAGAATTTGAATGTTTGCGAATCTCTTTACGAAAATAGATGTCACTATAGGCTTTAGAAAACTTAGTTTAATAAAGAATATTGGAAGTTAATCTTAAAAGATATAAAAATTCTTTGAAAAAGTAATAATCTTGCTTGTTTGTTTACCTAAAACCTTAAAAACGAAACAGACGTGCGTATCAGGCAGTATCTGAATTAATTATATCTTTAAATATGAAACTAGTTAGGAATCCTGAACTGCGGCCATAATGATTGGATGTTTTCTACATTTTTCGTAAGAATCTTTTTAATTTATAACTAGTGTTACTTATACAATGATATACTCTTTCATATGCCATGCATATTATGTATAAAGGCCAGCATACGTAGCTCAGTAGATAATACAGTTTCCCTATAAGCGAAGATACTGGGATCGGAGGTTCGAATTCCAATGACGCTGGTAACAATAATAGAAAAGTTAGAAAAATGGGCAGTCATAGTTGGCCTGAGCGCTGTGCCAGTTTATGGCCCTCCTAACTGATTATTATGTGTGAACTGTAGAAAGAGGATATAAATATAAAGCGTTGAAGTTTAAACTTTGGCAGGAAATTTAATTGTGTTACAATAAAGAAGTATTTGGAAAGTTTAGAGAACATTTTATGATGATGATCAAAAGGGGTAATATGCTATCTATTACCATTTGTGATTGATATGAGAGTCAATAGATCTATCGATACCGAGTGTAGTTTTGTTTCAGTTGCAACTTTTTTATTTATTTAAGGGTAATTCTTTGGAATTTAGCCTATCATAAATTGTACTGACCTCTGTGTTTACATTTTACAAAAATCACTGATAAAGAATAGGAATTATAGCACTCAAATTACTTCCTTGGGGCACTCCATGTATATTTTTCAGTTTAGAAGTTAGATTACAGCTAATGATTTTTTCTTTGTCTGAATTACACTTCAAAAGATCTCAGTTACGTCTTCAGAATTAAACAGATCTGTAATGTTTTACACTTTGTTTATGACAAATTCCCATGTTTTTAAGCAATATTATATTTTAAATCATTTTATATATATATCTTTATAAAAGATTGTTTACAGAAATTGTTCGGATAAGATTGTAAATAAGAATTTAGACTCTAACTCCTATTGTAATCGCTGTACCGTTTACAGTAATCATTTTTGACCTATTTGTTTAAAGGTAATCCTAAGTCTTTTTGACTCATTAAGTGGATTCGTGCTTCAATTATAAAAAGTTTTTTATGTTCTCTTTTGATGTCGTGTTTAAAACATAACGAAATTATTGTATGATGGTTATTATTAGTAATTATTAATATAATAAATACGGACTGAAATTAAGTGTTGATAACATAATTTCTATTTAAAATATTGATTTTCTTTTTCAGATTTCTGTTAAAAATAGACTTTAAAAGAAGGCTGTAGTAAATGCTTTGAAACAAATATAGAATAGTTGGTGCTACTGTAGTATGCGGTCTACCTCGATTCGGCGGTCTACCTTTTAATTATAGCTTCTTATCTTGTTTACTAATTGTTTGTTTACATCCCATTGTCAATCGCCCTTGACGATTGGTTAGGTTTAGTCATGGTATTTTCATTAGTTTTAACGAAAATATCATGACTAAACCTAACCAATCGTCGGTAGACCGCATACTACAGTAGCACCGAATAGTTTGCTGTTTACACAAATGTTTTCGAATTGTAGATTCACACAGATATGTAGAATTATTTTGTATAGAGAAAATTTCAGGGTTGTGTGAATTCATTTTTAATTAAAGATTAAAACAAAGGATATATTTGCAAAAAGTAAGGGGTCAGTGGGTACCCTCACCACCTGTTATGAAATATATATGTAAGTTCATGAATGTAAGTAAGTAATAAAATGGTCTTCCTTCTCCAGACGAGTCATGTACTCTGATTTTATGTATGCCTTAGGCGCATAGAAAAGAAAATATCTAAACCATGAAAAAAATAATGATGAGTATAACCATGACTATGAACATGGTTACTCGTATTTCTACTATTTCAGCTTAGATAATTATAGGAATCACATGGGTATATTAACCTTCAAGCTTGACACTGTTTATACTTAATATTCTCAGTCGGGGTTTTTATTTCCCAGTTCTAAGGGCAAACAACAGATTAGGCACGAGTGTCTGAGGGAAATAAAAGGTTATTCGCACTAATCAATGTTCAGGGTATTATACTCGGACAAAGTTGGGTATCCCGGGTGGTTTTGGGAATGAAACGGCAATAACTTACCGGTAAATTGTCCAAGAGGAATTGCCCGTGACCGCGTAGGTTGTGACTTTGTTGTCGAAGGTGCCCAACATATCAATGTCTCTCATAACGAGAAACTCTCCCCCGCACAAGTTAGAATATTGATACAGCGTCAGAGAGTCTCCATCAATATCTTCAGTTCCGGCATAGCGCACGGAGGATATCTGCATACATACATGGTTGAATTAAAATACGTTTATTACTCGCTGTTATGTATTATCTCTGTACGATTAATAATATTAAAAGAGCAATAGTTACTATTTATACAACTGGGCATCGCGAGTACGAGGGGCGAACTCGCCAAACCTGTTTTGAGATAGACGCGTTTAAACTTTGTGACTATCGTGTACGAGGGGCACATAGCGCAAATACATGTATTGAAAATAATTACATTTTGAACGTACGAGGAGGGTTATTGATTATACCAAGTTGTCTGTCGATGGGGAGAGGGTTGAACTATACATTCGTGGAACAATCGCAAAATCGTTAATGTGTTGAGTTTGCCCTTCGTATTCATGACGCCTAAATTATACTGTAATAAATTACTGAGCTGTGAAACAGTCTAAAACGCTTACCTGGTCCCACATCGACATATCAAAGTTTTCACATTTGCCATCATGGCTGGCAAACGTGTGGACAAAATCTGAATGGTCATCATAATCATCTTCTTCGTATAAAAACCACCTGCAACAGATATTCATAATTGTTAGGCTTTCCTCTACCTAGTCAGAGTACGCTTGAATTATAAAATTAAAATATTTCAGGCAAAGGTTTTTCAACACAGATTTTAAATTCATTTATTGCTTAACATTTAGTTAAGTTTACGGAACAATTAAATTTCAAATACATCCTCGCTAATTATAGTCTAATTGTTTTGCTTGTGAAGCTCAAAATTATGCTGGTTGTACTTCTGGATTTCAAAAAATTTATGATTTTTTTTTAGAAGTATAAAGGGTTTAAATTAATCTTTACTTATGGTTAAACCTCTTTCATAACTTTAATAAGATTACTACATATCTAATCATACTTTATTCAGATAAAATTCAGGTGATGTTAAAACCAAAACGAATCTCAGAGTTCATCGCTCTTTGTCGCAAACCCAGTCATCCGTTCGTACAGTTCCTTCAGACATTTTGTTCGAAGTAGATATAATCCTATTTCTATCAAAATCTCATTACTTCCACCACTTACTTCGAGTCACACCCAAACATACATACAATACAATAATTCAACTTACAGTCCAACTCCGCAAACTGATTTCGCGACATTGTTGAATCCTGAATATTTCAAATTGTGCTCGGCATTGAATGTTGTGAAAGATTCGCCTTCTCCATTCAGACCCGTGTACAAGGTCAGCCACATCTGATCGAATGAGTCGGCTTGGGCACAATGGTAGGTTAAAAGTGCCGCAGCAAAGATTAAAACTGTTGCTTGCATTTTTTGTTTTCGCTTGACGCCTAAACCTGAAAAAAAAAATAGTTATACGCTTCGTGACATTTACTGTGTAATTGTCTTCGAAATTTGCTTTAAGAACAAATTTCTTTTAAGAAACCAAAGCCAAGGCTTGTCATAATAACGAAAACACAGAAGGATCTTTTATGATTGAAAATATTTCAGAATTTATACTACCTTTAGAGCGGGTCTTTTGAGACGGTTTATGAATCGTATATGTGGTGCTTCTCTTAGGTTATTAAATTATTATTTATTAGATCTGAATGCTTTTTAAACCGTTGTTTAACTTATAACATAATTCGCATATTAATTATTATGGCGTTGAGATGTGTATATGGGATGAATTGACAACTATGATATAATGCATTGAAAAATAGGAAACTTCGCCATCAGACAAATTACATGTAGTGTAAGTGAAATTACTTAACTGAAGTGTAATTGGAGAATTAATTTCCTAAATATCCTCTAAGAAATGTCATCAAAATTTCATATTTAACAATACTGTCTTTTTTTTTATTAACCAGTTGCCGAAAGAATCTGACATGGAGTGAAAAGATGGACAGACTTATTTTTTATTAACCAGTAAATGCCATAATACACACAGACCGTGCATGGAACAAGGAACTCTTCTGGGAAAATCCAATCCACTATAGTCCGAATAGTACTGGTAAATGACAAACACTATAGTTTTGTTTTTTTTCCTTTTTCATGATGTTCGGACTAGTAGTGGATTGGATTTTCCCAGAAGAGTTCCTTGTTCCATGCACGGTCTGTGTGTATCATAGATAATCTCAGAGAACTTGAGTTCATTCCTACAGTAAATGGCATATTTTAAAATTTTGAGTCAGTAGAAAAAGTATTTTATTTTTAACTCTTATTCTTAACAATAAAGAATTAGAATTAGCAAAAGAGGTTTTTATCTCGTACTTCAAATGAAATCATATTTGTAAAGTCATTGTTGTAAATTTCATTTTTATAACTGAATTAAATTAGTTATAATTACTACGACAAGAATTGATTGAATTACAATACTAATTAGTTTGTTTCTGAAGTAATTTAGTGAAAATTACTTCTTTAGAATAATTGAATTACTTATTAAAAAATTTGAAACTAACGGTGAAGTCATTTGGTGTGACAAGAAACACCCAATTCTTTAGAAAAACGTATGTGATACCCCTCGTTATGCGTGACCGTTCTGAACCCTCCAACTGTCCAGTTGCTTTGAGTTCTTGCCTTTCTAAAGTTTTTGGATCTCTTCTTAATAGGAATCTATCCTTAATAGGAAGATTCCTAAACATCTCTCTACTCGCAATCTTTTTTCAGATCGTCAGCATGGGTTCCGCAAGGGACGCTCTACTGGCGATCTCCTTGCATATCTCTCCGACTCTCGGTTATCGTCCTTTCAGGATTTCGGTGAAACCTTTGCTACTGCACTAGACATGTCAAAAACTTTTGATAGTGTCTGGCACAAATCCCTATTTTCCAAACTGCCCCCCTCCTTCGGTTTCTGTCTTTCTATCTGTGCCTTCCTCTCTGATTTCCTTTCTGGCCGATTTATGGCTGCAGTTTTAGATGGACACTGTTCCTCAGGGTTCTTTCCTATCACCACTCTCTTCCTTTAATTTATTAATGATCTTTTAATTCGCATTTCCTCTCCTATCTACCCCCATGCTGATGATTCCACCCTTCATTTCTCCACCCGCTTCAACAAGCCTCCTCTCAACAGTCACTCCATGATTCGCGTGAGACGGCTATGGTGCACCTGAAAACTGATCCTTCTATTATTATCCCTGACTGGGGCAGAGAAAACCTCGTGGCTTTCAATGCCTCACACAGTCGTCAGTTTCGTTATCTGTCTACTCGTCATAATCTTCCACACGACGACTATCGCCTTATCTTCAATAATACACAACTCAATTTTTTTCTCTTCTCTTAATATTGTTGGTGTTTCTTTCTCTCGTTATCTTTCTTGGAAAGATAACATATACTCTCTTTCTAAAACAGCTTCTTTTTTTATGCAGAAAGGAGGAGCCAAAGGCAAATGCCTGCAAAAGCGCCCTCCCATAGAAGAAGGAGAGCCAAAATCAAGGTCCGGGGTTTTCGAGATGTCTAGACACTCGGCGTTTGAAAGATGGGAGGTCATAGACAGGAGGAAAGATGGACTGAGGAAGATTGTTCCAGAGTTGACCGGTTGGTAGATTAAAGATTGAAAATACCGATTAATCCTTGCGTTAGAGTTGGACAGAAAAGGAATGAGAAAGTGTAGAAAGTGTGGTACTGCGTGCTCTCCTTAAAGGAGGAGGCATGCAGTTAGAGAGTTCAGAAGAGCAATGTCTGTTATGATAGCGATAGTCAAGAGAGAGTGAGGCAACATTGCGGCGAAGAGAGAGTGATTGAAGACAATCAGTAAGAGGAGGGGAATTGATGGGACGAAAAGCCGAGACCCGAGACCGGTCTCGAGACCTTTTTTACTGGTCTCGGTCTCGGGTGCTTAAGTCTCGGTCTTTGTCTCGGCCATGGTGGTCTCGACTACATCATTGTTGATGTTCCTCAAGTGCAACGAATACTTATCTTGTTTTAATTAGACAGTTAACTGCTGAAAATGTCACAAACTGGATTTGTGAGTAAATTATGAGTAAATTTTGTAGTTGTCACTTGATAAGTTCCTTAGAATCTTTATTCCTGAATGTGAAATACAGAGCTTAGGAATTAGGCATTACACAGTATTGAAAACATGCAAAAATTGCATATGGTCTCGGTCGCGGTCTCGATTACACCACTGTTATTCAAACTGCTGAACAAGGCCTCAAATGCACTGAAATATTTATCAGCAAATGACTTTGTGGGTTAGACAAGGATAAAAGTTTAGTTAACCTTAATAAATAAAAAGTAACTACATTATGGGTATATAGATTTGGCCATTCTTGAAAATATAGCTATTTTCATAGATTTCTGGAGTCATAAATGATATTGTAAATACTTCATTATTGTTTCAGTCTTAACTTCGAAATTTCTTACCAAGGTATAAACAGGAATATGAGTGATGTTCAGTCTGTAACTAGTTCATGAATAAAGGGCAATATAAGTTAGTTTAGTGGATGTGTGTGTGTCTCGGTACCACGGTAGTATTAGGTTCTTATATGAAATGTACATATCGTATTAGTTGTGAAACTCTGAAGCGGATAATTCTTTGCATATATCAGTTGTTGTCAATATTCGAATGCAATTTAAATGAAATGATAAATAATAAATATAAGGAAATGTAGCATCCATAAGGAAGTTAACTTTTAAAATAATTAATGTACAGTTAATTATTATTTTTAGTTAATCAAGCATTGTCCTCGATCTCCAGAAGTGGCTTTAACAAATACAATACAAAAATTAAAATAGTTGTACTTTACTTACAGAAAGGAATATACGTTTTTTTCTTAGATCGTCCGTTTACAAACTGAATGAAACTACGTTGAAAGCACTATTTATATACTCTATATCTTTAATCTGAACTCCGAACTAGTATCTGTTGGAATATGGACATTTTCCCACACCGTCACAAACCTTCAAGTACTTTTTCCGGTCTAAATTGTTTTTTTTTATCGTGAAAGATATATTTATAAATAAGATAAATTTTTTTCGTTGACTCATTTCATTCAATTGAGGGATTTTCCTTTCCCAAGCGTCATTTTTTATACAGAAAGGAGGGGCTAAGGGCGAATGCCGGCAAAAGCTTTTGATATATCTAGCAAGGGTTTATAATAGCAAGGGTTTCACTGAAGTCCCGAAAGGATGACCAAGAGCGTCCCTTGCGGAACCTATACTGACTATTTGAAAGAAGATTGTGAGCAAGAATCTTTCTATTAAGAATTTCCTATTAAGGATAGATTAAAAAACTTTTCAAAGCAAGAAATCAAGGCATTGGACGATAGTTGGACGGTTGAAAGCGGTCAACCTTCTCTGGAATAGGCTGAAGGAGAGCGAACTTCCTGTAGGAATGAAAAGTACCAGATGAAAGACAAAGACAGTTTGCCTAGGCAGGGTGTCAGCACAGCAGCACAGTTCTTGAAAATAACAAGAAGGACATCATCAGGACCGTACGCATTCCTAGATTCGAGCCCAAATATGGCAGAAAAACATCTTTGGAAGATATTCTAATTTCAGATATAATTAAGTCAGAGGGGGGAAGAGATAGAGGAACAGCACCGGAATCGTTCAGAGTTGAGTTGGAAGCGAAAGTTTCAACGAAGAGTTCAGTTTTATCAAGAGACAGCAGCTGAGCCGTCAGAATGGAAAAGAGCAAGGAAAGAAGTACACTTGTTGGATAGGTTTTATGGCTAGATGGCAGAAATAGCGAGAAGAATTAGACTAGATAGGTTCACATTTTTGTCTGATGAAGAAATTTGGCAAGTTGAAGAACAGATTTTGCACGATTCTGGCCAGAAATATAAGCAGAGTAAGAGTCAGGAGTTTGATGGTGACGGTACCTTCTGAAAGTTTCCTTTCTGTTGCGGATAACATTAGAACAAGCAAAGGGTGCTCTTCCAATACGTGCTCTACCGTAAAATTTACATTCCAATATGTGCTAACTAACGAAAATATCACGACCTAACCTAACCAATCGTTAGGTCAATTGTACGCCCTTGACGATTGGTTAGGTTAGGTCGTGATATTTTCGTTAGTTAGCACTAGGGATTGTTTCCCGGGATCCAGAGATCCCGGGATCCCGGTTGATTTTATGTGCGGGATATATCCCGGGATTTTTTCGTTCATCCCGGGATATCCCGGTGCTAATTACTTACATAATAATTAGTATATATAGTATAAATACCCTGTTTACACGATCATACATGTTGTATTATGATCATACAGTAATCGCAAGTGTCGTCACACACCCTTAGGAGTTCGACATATTTGACGCAACTGGTGAAAAAACAGTTAACATATTCAAAATAATGAATGCTCTTGAGTCTATACCACCAACTAGTGTCGAAGCGGAAAGAGCTTTTTCAGCTGCAGGACTGTTTATAACTAAACTTAGAACTCGGCTGAGTGATAAGAGTGTGAATTGTCTATGTTTTCTACGTTCGTATTATAAGTCAAATTAGTTCTTTTAAATTCGCTATGTTTTGCATTTTCATATGTTTAGTTGTTTTTGTGTTTTTACGAGCATGCTTATTCTTTACAAGGATATTATTCTTTACAAGTGTTGATTTTCTTACAAAATAGCTGTCTTGTTGCACTCAACTGTCTTTTAAGCTAGTTATTTCACACTCATAGTTACCTAATGGAATATGTTTAAATAAATAAATGATGAAATCTTTATAATTTTTATATTAATTCCTTTTTAAAAGTATAAAAAATTTAAATACATATAAAATAAAAATCCCGGGAAATCCCGGGATCCCGGGACGAAGACAGATTTTATCCCGGAATCCCGGGATAAACAAAATGACTCAAAACGACAATCCCTAGTTAGCACATATTGGAATGTAAATTTTACGGTAGAGCACGTATTGGAAGAGCACCCAAGCAAAGTTAAGCGAAGATTTTTTTTTGCATTAGTAGTAGGAAATGAATATGGAATGTACACTTCGATGCCCAAGAGACTCGCTTCCGTGATGCGCTAAGAGCACTTAGAGGAGACCCGCTCACGAATGCATTAATTATTTTATGGGAATGTGACTCATTACTTGTGTGAAAATTTACCAAACTTAGAAAAGAATTTAAATGAGTAAGATCATGCAATACAGTGTATATATATATATATATATTATATATATATATACCTCGTACCTCCTCGCAACCTCGTAGCAATTCCGTGCGTTGGTTTCTTTCCACTCGAAGGTCAAGCTGATAGTCCCACTTCTAGGCCTGGCTTGGTGGAGGAGCGAGTTGTTTGTTCTCTTGCGATGTCCATAACCAGGCACACCCGGCTCATCTGGTACCGTCCTGAGCCAGGCGTCTTCTTTGGAAGAAGTCTACGTTGACACCAGTAGTAGTCCTGATCTCCTTCGGAAACTGGTTAAATAGTCTTGGCCCCCTGACAACCAAACTATTTTTCTTTAGAGTTAAGGGTGTCTCTTGTCTGGCTTTTAGTTTCGGAATACTACACATTCTACCTTTCTTATTTTCCATTGTTGTTTGGGTGGTTAATGGGTTCAGCTTCAGGTTAGGTACCAGTTTTTCGATGTGTAAATTATCGTGTATCTCTCTCTTCTTCTTTCCAGTGATTATAGATTTAATTTAAGAAGTCTTTTCCAGTAGTTGAATTCTCTGCATCCATCAATCTTGGCTGTGAAATTTCTTTGAATTTCTTCTTCTATGGGAACGTTAAGACTAAGCAGTATTCAAGTTTGGTATGATCAGTGTTTTCAGCAGGGAAATCATTACTTCTTTGTCCCTTCTTTAAAAGGTTCTCAGTACCTGTCCCGCGACTCTTTTTTGGCTCTGTTTATCGTTATCTGATCTTGTGTCTCAAATTTCGCATCGTCGCATAACCCCCAAATCTATTGCTTTCTTCTCTGAATTTCGTGTCTATATGGGGCATAATATGCTGTCTGTTTAGCGCCTCATTTCTTTCATATCTCAAGAGCTGAAATTTCTCGGTGTTAAAATTCATGTTGTTGCCTTCTGATCATTTGTATATTCTGTTTGTGTCCTTTTGTAAGTCCTCCACCTCTTCTGCATCACTGATATTTCTGCTGAATTTTGTATCGTTTGCAAAGGATGTTACTACAGTATACTGTTGTTGGTTACTTCATTTTCTATGTCAGTTAGCATGATAATGAATAGGAGTGGGGCCAATACTGTTCCTTGTGCTACTGAGTTGCGTACTTCTGATTATGATGATGATATACCTTGAATTTTTACGACCTGCTGACGTTCTGAGGAAATTGTAGATCCATTTTCCCATTTTCCTACCTTCCCACGCTTTAGCAAAATCCATGTATATGACATCGTAGTTTTCATTGTTTTCAAATGTGTCTGGGATATTATTATAGTGCTCTATTAGTTGTGATAGGCATGATCTTCCTGATCGGAATCTGTGCTGGTTCTCAATGAATCTTTCCAGTGTCTCCAAGAAGTCATAGATTTTCTCTTTAACTATTTTTTCAAATATTTTGGTGAGATGGGACGTCAGTGACAGTGATCTATAGTTCTTTGCTTGAGTTCTATTTTTATAATAGAGGGACAATGTTTGCTCTTTTCAGGATGCTTGGTATTTCATCTCATGTCCAGGGATCTTCTCCATATCCAATATAAAGGTGTAGCTATTTCATTTTTACAGTTTTTAATCAATAAAGCGTTTCATTTGTCCGGACCTGCAGACTGCAGCCAGTGGCGTGCTGGCCGGTCTGTGAGTCTGTGCCATCACAGGGGCCTCTCCCATCCTATGGGCCTCACAAAATATTAAAGCATCCCAAATTTCAGCGCATTTGCAACCCAGGGCCGCATTAAAGGGATGGAAAGGCATAAAATATAATCAAGCAATCATTAAGTTAAAAGTTAAAAACAACTAATGATCAGAATTATTTCATCAGAAAATATTCTGATTATTAGTTGGTTGCTTTTTATATTATAAAAAATTCCTATTATATATATATTTGAATAACTTTTTTCTTATTATAGGTTGGACTTGGACATATGAAATGAAGCGTTCGTTTGAAAGTGGTGCATCTAAACGATCCAGGAAGAAAAAAGAACAAGAATTTATAAACTCGCAGCGTAATGCGCTCAATGCCTTTATCGTCAAGACTCCAAGACAACCAGAGTGTGATCGAGTGCTGACAGAAGATAGTAGACCTTCAGATAGCCAGGTACAAGAGATTGACTACGTACTCGAGGACCCTACGATAAGTGGTTCCTTCTCTGTGGAAACACGCGAAAATGTTCCATCTGCTTCCCACATACAGTATATGTTTCCGCCGATGCCAGTGTTGCTAGCAATTTTTGAAGGTGAAACTCCGCTAAATTTTTTCATAAAACCAAATCAAGAAACATTGCAGCGTTTTTGAGATTTCATCCCGTGCAACCTCACTCAAACATTTCATTCTCACATTCCATTATTACCGAAAGGATCCCGCAGTAAAGCCAGCAACAAACCAAAAATCAACTGCAGAGTGAAAATGGTTGACATTCAATGAAATGGAGTAAATTTTACATTGCAGCATGTGCCTCGCATTCTCAATAACACATGACAATCGCTTTGTTGTCGGTTGTCAAGACTGGAAACACATTAGTCAACGAATTGCGGAACACGAAGGCACGGTTGTTTACAAGGAATCGGTCCTCAGTTATATGGCTTTTTCAAGCGAGCGCTCAATAGAGATCGCACTGTTTAAAGATCAGGTTTCAGAGAGAAATCGTCAAATAGCTGCAAGACGAAAAGTCGTCATCAGATTGGTCGATGTGGTTCTTTATTTGTCAAGACAAGGCTGAGCTTTTCGCAGTCATTCCAATAAATCCTCCTGCCACATTCTCAATGAAAACTGTCGTCTCTGCAATTTTCTGGCTCTGGTTGAACTCCTTGCTAAATACAACGAAACACTGAGACTGCACTCTGAGACCGCTTCACGAACGAGCAATTTGTGAAAAGAGAAAAGGGCGAGGGTCACATATTACGTTTCTGAGTAATCGCTTTACTGAGAAAATCATTGTGGCACTTTCAGATCACGTCAAGGAACAAATTGTTGATGAAATCAAATTAGCTGGTTTCTTTTCAATTCAATGTGACAGCACTCAGGATATCTGCGCCATTGAGCAATGCATTCTGGTTGTACGTTATGTCAATCCAACTTCGCATGAGACGAAGGAAAGCATTCTGTCTTTATTTTCATTAGATAGCACCACGGAACAGAGTTATTTCGACAACATCAAGAAACAACTGGAATCGGTTGGGCTTCTTCTCAAGGACTGCGTTTCTTCTTCTTTTGATGGAGCATCTGCAATGAGAGGAGATATTTCGGGGTTGGAGAGAGTAATAAAAATTGAAGTTCCTAGCACATCTTTATTTGGTGTTTTGTACAAGTGCTTAATCTTGTGATCGTCGATGCAACGAGTTCAGTTGTCCCCGCAGTTTCGCTGTTCCAACTTGTGCAAGAAATGACTGTCTTTTTTCGCGAATCAGGAAAATGAATGGCGTTCTGGATTCAGCAGAAAAAATCAGCATTCGGATTAGCATTTGATTAGCAAAACAAGATGGGGAAGTCATGCAGAGGCAGTCATAAAAATCTTTGACGAATTCAGCAACACAAAAAACAACGGAATGTTTGCCGATGTCATTTCAGTTCTACGAGCAATTCACATTTCAGCCTTTCAACCTGGCATTAGAAATCAGGCAAACAACATTCTGAGGAAACTCTGCGAGTTCCAAACAATAGCCGTGGTATTTACGTACATTCGAATTTTTGAAATAACGCTGCCTGCTTCTCGGTATCTTCGGACGGCTGGGCTTGATTTGTCTCAAGCAGCAAATCTGCTTGAAAAAGCGCAAAATTCGATCGACGCGATTACCCGGGACTGCGCGACCGTTTTATCAAGAACAGAAACTTTCGCAGAAAGGTTGAATGAAAATCTTACTGATTTAAACCTTGAAGTTGTCTCAAAATTTAAATTTTCCAGAGAAAATCGTGAACTGAGAAGAAATTTTGAGACATCAGTCTATATCATCATCTTGGACACAACCTCAATGAGTGTCAGAACGCGATACTCTTCTCATCGAGCGATTCTACTCGAATTCGCTTTTTTTGATCCGAGACACTTTGCTGAAGTTCTTTCTGCTCGAACCGAAGCGCTCGACTTCAATGGAATCAGAGAAATTCTTGGCTTCAGTACATCAATTGATTTGCGACAAGAACTTCTGAGTTTTGCGCGCAATTGGAATCTTTTGAAGAAGTCTCCCACTGATCATGTACTCCAGCTTCAACCTGCTCCAATTCACATTGAATCGGATGAGGAATTTGATAAAGACGTACTTGAAGAAGAGGTCGCAACCCGCAGTAGAGAAGCAAAGCCTTGCGTGAAGGACAAACTGTGTGGAGAATGTTTCGGTTGCGCTTTCATAGTTTAGCTTGGGCACAGGGGGTAGAGCTAAATAGTCATTTAGCTTCCAGGGCATAGGCGTAGGGGCTCGATTTTGTCCGGGGTGGCAAGCAAGTTTTGCCCGGAAAAAAAAAGAAGCGAAACCAAAAATCGATTTTTAAGTCATATTTTTATTAAACACTATTTGTAGGTGTACACAACTATACAAAGGCTGAGCACCAAACAAGTTACGCCAATAGGGCAAGTTGTAACAGGTTATATCAAATGGGGTACTTAAATACTACCGTTTCGCGACAGGTTTTCCCTTCGATGTACAGGGTGTATAATAAGTAACTCCCTTTTTAAAATTCGTATAATTTCCCTATTTCTTACTCAATTTTAATGAAAGAAACTGTAAATTATTCAGTATTTATTGAGGTTTTTATTCACATTCACATGGACTTTACACTTCCACATATACTCCTGCATTATCACAACATTTCCTTAGATGAACAGGTATGTTGTCCATTGCTGCTCGTAACATGCGTTGAGGAGCATTGTTGAGAACATGGTTAATTCTTTCTCCCAGTTCATCAAGATCTTTAGGTTTGTGGCGATAAATTTCTTCCTTAGCCCATCTCCACAGAAAGAAGTGACAAGGTGTTAGGACTGGGCTGCGAGCAGGCCATTCATGCGTACCACGTCTTCCAATCCATCGTCCTGGAAATTTGTCATGCAGCCATGCCCGCAGATCGTTAGAAAAATGAGGAGGTGCTTAATCTAAACCTCAATAAATACTGAATAATTTATGGTTTGTTTCATTAAAATTGAGTAAGAAATAGAGAAGTTATACGAATTTTAAAATAGGGAATTACTTATCATACACTCTTACTGCATAATCAAATAGTTCAAGATCTGAAGACATGCATTTCGGGCAGAGATGATATCCGCTATGAAAATCAAAAAGTTGTGGGTGAAATCGTAATGATTGAATATATGTGTACTGGGCTTTTGCCCAAATTTTAGGGTGTTAGTGTCCGAAAACATTCAGTCGGGCTGAAATTGCAGGGTCAATTGACCCCCCCCCCCTCACCCTCACCCCGCCTATTTTCCAAGGTAATCCTTGAATTTCAGTGATAGAGTTCTAGCTACGTAAACATCTAAAATAACAAATTCTTGACCACAATTATTGTGTTGGGACATCGACGCCGTCATCACACGGAACTACTGTAGTCGTCAATGTAACAGTATTGTTTGCCTAGGCTGTGGTAAATTTTTTTTAGTTGTATTAGTGATCGTCAGAATTGTACTTATAAAAAATTGGGCCCAAAGGCGGAACATGGCCTTGTTGACATCCCGAAAGTTCTCAAGGTTCACTGCCGTATGAGATAGGCTGACCTTAGTTACCTCAGCGACTCCGCGTGAAAATAAAGTTCTTCCACGTATGCTATTAGGCCTAAACAAGCTTGGTATAAGAACCAGTTGGCCACTGCTACCAATACTTTCACCATAATCTGAAAAATTAAACTTGTTGGTTTGTTCACAGTTGTACGGGTGAAGATTTATAGGAAAGTAGGAAAAACTATAATGAAAAAATAAATTCAAAGCTCATTCACACCATGTGTACACTTGTCTCGAGTACCCAGTTATGTATTAGAGGAACTGCGGAAAATAGAGAATAACATGAACCAATGGACTACGTAATGTAATCTACAAGACTATACCATGCATTTTTTTAAGGAACTATTTATTTATTTATTATATACAAGAAATCATTTCATTGCTGCATCATCTCTTTGATAAATGCAAAGACTATCATGCAGAGGGACTTACTTTTAAAATTACTTATTTATATTGCCAGTTTTCGCACTAGAATTAATTAGATAAGGGAGAAATGATCCAGAGGTACCTCCATCCAGTTAGCACAGCCGAATTTAAGAATTCCCACGAAAGTGTACATTATGTGTATGATTTCCCCACTTTTATAAGAAAAAGATTTATTATAATGTAAATTATATTGCGTCCTTCGCTTAGGAATTATTTAGATAAGAAGCACTGTTGCAGAGGTATTTCCAGCAGCTGGCCAGCACTTCCCAATTTAAGAATTTCCTTAACCTTCTTCAACTTATTTTTTTCCTTTATTTATGAAATTTTCTTATAAATTATTAAAAACTAAAGTTCTACTCTAGCTAAGTAGCTTTCCTGAAGTTGATTATGTCTATTAGGAGGTTTTGACTCCCGAGATTCCATCAAGCTTCCCTTCATTTAAGACATGGGTCGGGGAACTTTTTTGGGTATTACTCAAAAATCTATTTGAGTAAAATGAAATTACCCCCAGACTTCAAAGTAAACAAAAACAAGCCAATTGCTCTTAAAATTGTTGCATATGGTATACAAAAAATTCAATTTAAAAAATGTTTATTGGATCCATTACCCCCAAAAATTTTAAATTTACCCCATTTGGGGTAATTTACCACTGTTCCCCGACCTCTGAATTTTAAGACCTCACACTACTCTGAAACCAGAGCAGAGAAGCGCCTCCTACTCCATTTATTGTAAAAAGGAACATCACAACATCTATGTAAAACTAGAAAAAATTTTCAAGCTAGCTAAGTTAAATATACCGCGACTTTTCTAAAAAGTAATAACAATCCTACACTGTATACTAGTGATGCAGTCGAGACTACCATCGCCGAGACCGAGACCGAGACCAGATAAAAGATCTCAAGACCGGTCTCGAGTCCGACATCACTGCTTTATACCAAAGTAGCACCATCCCTGAAATCGAAAACATCTATTCGTGGGTTTATTGACAAATGGAACATTACTACTATTACTATATCCTTACTTGCCCTTCCTGCAAACAGCTTCCTTTGTGATGCAAAAAGGAAGGAGCAAAAGAAAGAAAGAAGCGGTGGAAGAGGAGCGGTTTCCCCAAATAATTTAATGTAGCTATTCGAAGGTTTTGACTCCGATCCAAAAATTCCTATCAATTGGAAACAAATAACTAAAAATGAAAAGTAAAATAAGGCTATCATTTGAGAACTCCTAGTGCTCTGATACCAGACCCGACCAGCGCCTCCTATTTCATTTATGATCGAAAGGGAACATTAACATCCCCAACTCCATCCCAACCAACTCCTCTTATAACCCTTTTTTGTAGGCTTATTCGGGAGTTTCGTTTCCCAAGCGTTCTCACATTGACAACACCCAGTGTCTGTAACCATACCGGACCAGCGCCTCCTACATCTAAAGGGATCTCGCTGCTTCTCTCTCATTACATAAACATCATGCACCTAAAGAGTAACCATCCTTTAAACTTAATTAGCTATTCGAGGGCTTTAACTCACAAGAATTCCTATCAAGCTTCCTGTCTCTACCAATGGGGTATCATCTGAGAACTCCCACTGCTCTGTAACCAGACCTGATCAGCACCTCCTATATTTATGACAAAAGGAAAATCGAGCTACTCCTTATACTAAACAAAAACACATTCCAATTTATCCACCCTTTAATGTAAATTTATACTTCTGAAATCTCTGTCTAACCTATTCTTAAACATATTTACCGAAGTTCTCGCTACGACCCCCAACGTCGTAATCTGTCGCTTATCTTATAGGTAAAAAAGCCCCACACAATGTTTGTCTCAAATCGTTTGTCTCAAATCGTTTGTCCCTTTTTTTAAAATAATTGTTTGTCGTAATGTTCCTATCGTCAGGACAAAAAAAATATGGATCTTGTGAGTTATAACCCATCATTTACTTCATTTTTCATGTAATACAACAACAGAAACCTAACCTACCTAACCTAACCCATCATTTACTTTTCATTGAGTAAAATCCATTTGTGAAAGGTTTGCAAAAATGATGGGTTTAACCCACAAGACCCAAAAATATTATAATTTACGTTGTCAAATCGATATAACGTTTTAAATACACAAATTAATTCATCTCTCAAACGCCGAGTTTCAAGCGTATAGGAATTAAGTTCGGAGTCTGTTTTTACATAGTGGTGAAATAAGTTTTATTCGGTGACGTTGGAATCCTTTCTCCCATTTCTATATCCTTACTCATATAAGGCGACTAAAATTTATATAGAGCGTATCCTAAATGAGGCCCAACAAGCAAATTATATAATGACAAAACAATATCTTTAGATTTATATTAAAGATTATGAGGTATAAGCACCAATACTTCATTATCTTTACTGCTCGCTATGGAACATTGTTTACAGAATTTTAAATCCTTTGAAACAATATCACCTAAATCTTTTTCCTCAGAGGCTTCGTTTAACGCACTGTTACCCATAGTATAATTACATTCACTGTTGTGATAACCTATATGCCTGACTTTACATTTATCTACTTTCAATTTCATTTGCCTCTAATTAGACCACTCGGATCACCTGAAGATCAGGGCCCCCAGCCTCCTTTAGTTAGCTTTATAAGGCTAACTAACGAAAATATCACGACCTAACCTAACCAATCGTCAAGGGCGTACAGTTGACCTAACGACTAGTTAGGTTAGGTCGTGATATTTTCGTTAGTTAGCCTTATAAGGCTTACTAAAGAAGGCTGGGGGCCCTGATCTTCAGGTGATCCGACCACTCTACTAAATTATTAAGATCGCGTTGGATATTATCTTTATCTTATCTTGCTTTAGTCGCAACTTAACTTAGGTTAAGTTGTGATATTTTCTTAAAACTAACGAAATATCACAACCTAACCAGTTGTCAAGGGGATAGGCCTACAGTTGACCTAATCGGGCATTCAATTAACCTAATCGAGCATTCAGTTAACCGGTTTGTTTTATTTGTAAATTTTTTGTTTTAATGTAATTGAATTTGTTGGATTGGAGTACCCAACTGCAATAGTGCTACATTGTCAACTATCACTACCCACACCATTGAAAACTGGGGCCTATATATGCAATATGCATTATATTATAATTTACAGTAAATGTGGATCATCCCCTTGGGGGAGTGTGAGTTTTTGATACCTTTCAACTCATGCACAGAACAGGAAGCCCTTTTCCTGTTGCTACCTCACAGTATGGTGGGTGAAGTTTATGGTATATAAAAAAAATGTGGATCAAATAAAATACTCGGCATGATGTCTGTTTGGTTCCCGCACTAGACTACTCTCCTGGATCCGCCACTGTTAGGTTACGGCTTCAGTTATCCAATGGCCCAATATTGTCCCTGAAAGAATTTTTATTCATAACAATTTTCTTTCACCTTCATTACCAATTTGAATTTCAAAGTCGAATTAGGAATTTCGGTACTTTCCTGTTATCCCGGACCCCAGACTTTTTGCCAGATTCGTACACCACTTGCCAGAGTGCCAAATTTCATTGCCAATTTTTTTTAAATGTTAAGTAACTAACCAAACCTAACCTAACCTAACCTAACCAGGGGTTGGGTTAGGTTAGGTTAGGTTAGGTTAGTTACTTAACATTTAAAAAAAAAATTGGCAATGAAATTTGGCAATCTGGCAAGTGGCGTCCGAATCTGGCAAAAAGTCTGGGGTCCGGGATAACAGGAAAGTACCGAAATTCCTAATTCGACTTTGAAATTCAAATTGGTAATGAAGGTGAAAAAAAAATTATGTTGTGAATAAATATTCTTTCAGGGACAATATTGGGCCGTTGGATAAGAGAGGAGGGGCGACAAGCTTGACCTTCGTGAAATGAAGAATCATCGCGCGGAACATTTGAAAGGTTGAAAGGTGTATATATATATATATATATAATATATCGTAAAGAACGACGCTTGTATAGGAGATATTCCTCGCAAGACGAGAGAGAGAGAACGAAACAAATGAAAAAATGAGGTAACCACCTGGGAATCGAACCCGGGATCTTCCGATTGCCGGTCAGACGCGATACCATTACACCATGGGCCTCACTCTTCCAAATGCCGTAATTCTTCTACATACTCGCAGAAACCAATGCCCCAAGGGGGCACCTCCCGCATGCCGTAACATTATATACATTCAACTGCAAAGAACACGCAGTATAAATAACGTAAAGAACGACGCTTGTATAGGAGATATTCCGCGCAAGACGAGAGAGAGAGAACGAAACAAATGAAAAAATGAGGTAACCACCTGGGAATCGAACCCGGGATCTTCCGATTGCACACACTTGGTTTTGCTTCCGCCCGAATTGTTCATTCTGACGAAGGTCAAGTTTGTCACTCCCCCTTAGATCTACAGTTTAACGTGAAATCCGAACCACGCTCCACCAGCAGCCCAGCGTCTTAACCACTAGACTACCCAGGGTACCCATTTATTTACCAACCACTTTATTGTGTGGAAGGATGAACAGCTGGGTTTTGCTGCGTGCCGCCTGCCGTCACCGGGTCTCGATCCCGGGGCCGATGGATTCGTAGTCAGCGACGTTAACTTTACACCACCGAGAGAGAGAGAGAGAGAGAGAGAAAGAGAGAGAGAGAGAGAAAGAGAGAAAGCGTGCTGTCTTATCTTTGGGAGAGCGCTATCTAATCTTTAAATTCGAAATTGATATTCCTTTGGGACGAAGATATCACTGATTGATTTTTCTTTTTCTCAGAGCCTTCACCCTGTTTTATCGCCTTGGCTTTGGTTTACATTAGTTTCCATGGTCAGTATATATATATATATATATATATATATATATATATATATATATAATACTGACCTTGGAAACTAATGTGTATATATATATATACACAACTAATATATATATATATATATATATATATCGTGTGTTTTAGGGGGTTGTTCACCTCCTTCGTAATAGAGAGGACCTGTAACTTTATGTCATAGGAACCGAACCATAAGACGGTCACCCATCCAACAACTAGCCAGACCCAATCTCGATTAACTTCAATGGTCGACAAGAAGTGGTGTTGTGACATGGTCACGACGTAGACATCTAGTAGTTTAACCTTTTTCGTAACGACAAATTCATGTGATGGAAAGAACCTACAGCTTTACGTGAGATTTGAACCAGCAGTCGTTTCATCATCTAAATGTTAAGAGCTGGCAACCATCCAAATATCGATCAGACCCAACGTCGCTTAACCTTGCTGATCTAACGTTAGGCCGTATTTCAACGTGACTAAGATGTAAAATAAATAAATAGTGGATTAATTTCACCTCTCCCAAAATTTATTTATTTATATTGTCGGGCAGTACCCGACAAACGTTTCTTGTAGAATCGATAGTTAGAACAGGCAAGAAGGATTCTTACATCATTCTTTAGAATCTCATTAGAATATCCCGTAGAATTCAACTCGATTTTCCAATACTGATAGAATTCATCGGAATTTATGTTAGAATAACAGTTTTATAGTGAAATGTAGCTTCTAATTCCTTTTTCAATTGTTTACTAAAGGAATGTGCACCGTTTCTTCCCGGCATCCAGCTGAATTTTATGATAATTTCAAACCAAATATAGTTGTTGGTATGAAAAGAAAATGGACACCACCAGTTTCATCGGCCATTATCTTTATTCTGTTCTAAGTTAAAATTAACCCCACTTCGAAAGTTTATGAATGTCGTAACATCGCTTCCCATCGATCAGCGAAGTTAAGCGACATTGGGTCTGGAGAACAGTTGGATGAGAGACCGTTCTGTACTTCAAAATCATGTACCGATCCGTCGTTCGGTACATAATGGGGTACGTCCCATGCGTTATATTACTTTAGAGATTGCAATGGAGGTTAAACAACAGCATCGTTATTATTATTATGGAACCTAAAAATATTAATGCAAATTATATAATTCGTATTAATGCAAATTATATAATTCGACGAGGTACAGTTATATTACACTGCCCAACACCAATTTTGCTGATTTAATTCTAACACCTGTTTTTAGGTAACTTTGGTGTGCTGATTTCAAAAATCACCTTAGTTTTTGCCTATCACGTCAGGTTTTCGAGCAATCAAATACGGATATTTTGGAGATATCGCATTTTGGCAGGGTTATGCCCAATTTTTTTTCTTTTCAAAAAATAAGTTTTTACATACTCAGAATCAGCATGGAAAAGTAAACAATTGTGCAGGGAATGAACTTTAATATACAATGGTAATATTGACGCATAAAGTGATTAAAAGTGTTTAAATAAGCAAAAAATGAATCCATGGTCATGACGTCACGCTCACACCTGGGGAAATCACAGATACCCAAGATTTTAATATGTTGTACATGACCTTTAGATTTAATGCACAGATTTGCGTATTCCACAGATAAAATTTTAACAGCAAAACAGCTGTTAACAGGTCTCAAAAATCATCAATTTTGATAAGCGCCCTTCATGCATCACCCAAAATAGGCATATTGCATTGTACGAAAACCTGATGTGATGGACATCATCAATTTTGATAAGCGCCCTTCATGCATCACCCAAAATAGGCATATTGCATTGTACGAAAACCTGATGTGATGGACAAAATCTAAGGTGATTTTTGAAATCAGCACATCAATGTTATCCAGAAACAGGTCTTAGAATTAAATCAGCAGCAAAAAATTTTGTTTTGTTGGGCAGTGTTATTTACCAACACACCGCGTATTTATAACTTCGGGTCAAAGGCAAACGCTGCTCTTGCAGCTTAGACTAATGCTTTAAAAACAAAAACATTTTGCCACGATTTGACCATCTTAATACTTCATCGAAATTGCACTCTCCAGAACACAAAGAAAACGTTCACAGTATCTTGAGTTTTTGTAGGATGAAGTTAATTAAAATAGGGTTAAGGCTAACATTGACGTACCTACCTAATAACTGAATTCATTCCAGAAAACAAAGTTTATTTTTCATCAATGTACAGGGTGTCCACAATGTTTTATGACCCCAGTAAAATACTAACTGATTTTCGTTTTTCTTTCAGACCCATTAACGTACAACAAGACTTTTAGACTCTTACATAAATTACCCCTGAGATGCTCAGCTTCGCAAATGTTTGCTACCCGCAATGTCCCTAGCTCCTTTTTGGAAGAGCTGCACGATTGAATCAGTCCTGGAAGTCTGCACGAATATTTTCAATAGTCTTGCCATTATGTGGTCGTTCATGGACCCAGGTACTAGCCAGTATGCATTGTTCAAGCGTATAGTTGCTGCTGTAACACATTTCAAATGGATCTAAAAGAAAAACGAAAACCAGTTAGTATTTTACTGGGGTGACAAGACATTGTGGACACCCTATAGACTCAATGCTCAGATTCTGAATAACGGATAAATCGAATATGTAAACAGTTATCGTGTAAATTTTATCAAGTTTATTAACAAGTAAATTTAAAGTTTGAATTTATTTCAACGATTAATAAATTGTATTCACAAAAATGAATACACTCTTTCTCCACTAAACTGCGAACTGGAAGAGTTACGTCCTGGCCAACGTTATAACACCGCTTCCCGTCCGTTAGCAAACTTAAGCAATATCGGATCAGCGTTGTAGTTGTCATGGGGGACCTTTCTCCGCGTTCAGACTATGCAGCGATCAATGGTTCGGATCCCATATAAAGTTGTAGGTCTCCTCCGTCTTAAGATATTACGAAGGTGATTAAACAACTCCATCAAAGAAACAAACTTCGAGAAGTTGCTGGGAAAGTGACAACAAAATGGAGATTCGTACTAGATAACAAATCTTGCTCCAGATAAAAGCTTCCATAACTGTTGTGGAAATCTTCCACTCTTTTGTTTTCATTCTTCCACTTTCCAAAATCAATTAATTTTTAATTGTTCTATATCCTACACCTCGTCCCTCAACACGTACAAACACCATACAGCAGGCAAGCGGATGAGAAACACCTCTTTTCTATGTAACAGAGGTAAAATAGTTGACGTTTTATACGAGTATAAACAATTGTAGAATTTAACCTTGGATTATGAACTTTAAACTTATGTAATTTACGGCTGTGAAATGAAAATTTTTCATTTGAATGAAATGAGTCAGTGGGAACTTATCTCTCAAAATAATCTTCCACGTCAAAAGACCGGAAACGACTGTTTCAAGGTGAATGACGTTGTGGGAAAATATCCCAACAGATAACGCAAGGTTAGTTTGGAAATAAGATTAAAGATAGATATAAATAGTTCCTTGAAGTGGTTTCATTCAGTTTGAAGACAGGCAATCTTAGAAAAAAACGTGTATTCATTCACGTAAGTAAAATTATTATAATTTTTTTATATGCTGTATTTGTTTATGTCACTTCTGGAGATCGAGAACAACTTCAAAAATTTGATTTAGGAAAGAATACAACTTACATAAAGTGTTGCAAATTTACAATATTTTTCAATATTTTTTGTACAATTTTGGGAGCTATTGAAGAATAGGGACCCCAGCCTTCTTTAGTTAGGCTTATAAGGCTAACTAACGAAAATATCACGACCTAACCTAACCAATCGTTAGGTTAACTGTACGCCCTTGACGATTGGTTGGGTTAGGTCGTGATATTTTCGTTAGTTAGCCTTATAAAGCTAACTAAAGAAGGCTGGGGTCCCTATTCTTCAATAGCTCCCAATTTTGATATCTGATATGATTAATATATTTAAGTATTTCAAAATGACTTGATGAATTGAAAATAATCAACCTTCCTTAATTAATTATTTTAAGAATTAACTGCATTTAAAAAAAGGCCTTTCTAATTAAAAAAAAATTATTAATTATTATTTTTTAATTAAATTAAAAAATTAAAATTAATTAACATTTTTTAAATTTTTAACTGTCATTTTCTTATGTTTATTTATTGATCATTTAATTTTCATTCGAATACTTAATTGCATCAATGCAAAAACTTACGCGTTTCTGTGTTTCGAAACGAACATAAACTTCAGTAATGCCCTTTTACTAAACAAATTTATATCCATCTTTATGTATGTACTAATCACAGACTCAACCTCGCCCAAATTTCTGTTAATACTTTTGTGAGAAATTTCGGAATTAAAACTGAAAAAAAACAATGATTTTTTTTTTAATATCGTCAATATCTTTGAAGGAAGCGATCTTTTCCATCGTACGAGGTGTCGGCGATTCCGCCGTCGGTATCTGTTGTCATATTTTAGGGAGTCTGCTGGCCTCCTTATGAGGTTAGTAGGCCTCGTGGTTTGGGTCCCCAATCCTATAAAATGAGTTTGCTTTTAACGCTCGCGTTCGCCTGCTTGAGCCCGGTCATCTGTTCTTTTCTAAACACAGTTTTAACTTTCAAAATTGTAGGACTGTTCTTAATTCTTGAACTTACTGTATATATGCCCATGACGTTCAGTAACTTTTTATTTATGAACCTAAACTAATTCAGCTTTTACCTAGCCCAGTGGTTCTTAACCTCTGAGTCGCGACCCAAAATTGGGTTGCCAAGCCATTTTGTTTGGGTCATTAAATTGTCATTTATCATTTATTTATGTTATCCCTAATCATTTTATCATTAACTATTTATTTTATTATCTATTACGAGTGCACTGTTTGAAGGCATGGGTCGCCGAGCTAGCCCCGCGACCAGAATTTGGGTCGCAGCGTAAAAAGGTTACGAACCACTGACCTAGCCCAACCCACACTGTTATTTGCCGGTAAATTGTAAATTAAAAATCAAATATTACCTTTTAAAACTACTTTTTTTACACAAGGTGTTCCAAAGTCCCAATCTATTTCTTGTAAAAAGTTAAGAAAAATAGGTTGGTACTTTTGGGAAACCCTGTATAATGTCATTATATTTGTGTATAGTAATTCATCATAAATTTACATTAAAAAGTGGGAATACTTTTTTCCTTTACAGCCTCATCATAAAGCAAAACATAACCGATTACACATTTCAGTTCAGTCAATAGGGTATAACAAGCGGTAGCTCGCTATCGCTCGCGACCGTTGTACAACTTGGCCCTCTGGGCGGGTAGCACTGTGACATATACTGCTATATACGCCATTACCCCCACTCCCACTCCCCCATTACCCCCACACACAAAAGTAAAAAACGCTATTACCCTCATTACCCCCACCCCTCCGGGCGGGTAGTAGTACAGTATATGTCACAGTATGTGTGAAGCTCAAGATTTTCACGGCTGCGTTCTTTTCTGTAGTTTTATCGCGGTGCTGGGGCCTTCGGAACCAGTAATTGTGACCTAGGACCGGGAAACTTGACAGAGCACATCAGCAGCTCATGGGCTATCAGTTGGTGGTGGTTGCAGAATTTTCCGATGTGCCGTTTAGGCTGTGCACGGTTCCGAAGAAAGCGGACAGACAGACACACACACGCACAGACACATTTTAGCTCAATAGTATATAGGATTAGTAACAGAGAATAAATAATTTTGTTCCTACACATCGTTCAATGGAGTGGGTGGGTATGGAGAGAGGGTGGGTAATTGGGTATGGAGAGGGGCAAGGAGTAGAGTTTATAAGAATCAAGGAAAACGAAGAAAATGAAATGAAAAAGTTGAATTATTGTGACAGAGGACAAAAAGCGAAGAAATAGGAGCGGAAGAAGAGAAAAAAGATTCTCAGGTTTAACCAGGCGTGCTCGACCAGGTTACTCAGTTACTTTAGATGAGAGCAAGCACTCCTTGTAAATTTGGGGATCCGAACCCCGGGGACTTACTAACCCCAAAAGGAAGCTAGCAGACCCCCTAAAAAAGTGGCAAGTAGGTGCCAACGACGTAAAACCAACACCCCTCGCAGGACGAGGGAAATTCATCCACTCCAAAGAGGTCATACGCAAGAATAGGTTGCAGAAACCGAGGAAGAACTTGGAAGAGCAAACGGCAAACAGCCGAGCTCTCGATTCATACTTCAGCCGATTCCCTCCATCGTTGAATGCAATGATGATGATATTGTCACTATATAAATGTTTAACTTATGCCTTTATTTAATTAAAGGATTAATTGTAATTTTCACTGAATTACTTCAGAAATAAATTAGTTTTGTAATTCAATTACTTTTTATAGGCAGTAATTATAAATGTAATTTAATTCAGTTATAAAAGTAAAATTTGCAACACTGATTGTAGGCCTACAAATAAGATTTCATTTGAAGTATGAACTAATAAACTTCTGATAATTCTGATTCCATATTGTCAAACATAAGAGTTAAAAATTAAATACTTATTCTATTGATTCGCTTATAAAAATAAAAATATTTTTATTATTGATTAGTAAAAAAGAAAATGTGTGCCCTTCTTTCAATTTCATGCCGTTTTCTTTCGACACTTGATTGCTAATAAAAAATGGTCTTTACAAATAAAAGGTAGGGTTACTGTAAATCTGAAATTTTGATGACTTACTCTTTTCTTATAAAAGTTTTCAGAGATTAATTCTACGATTACAGTGAAGTAATATCACTTACAGTAAACAATTTTAACTTATTAAGTTATTTAAAGAATACTGTAGTCGTTCGATGGCAAATTTTCTTATTTTCAGGACTTTATTGCTGCTACTTCATCTGATATACACATACTTTATATACCATCCCAGTTTCAACGCTATAATAATTAATTAATATGCGAATTATGTTGTAAATTATAACAACGGTTTAAAAACCAATTGTAAGAGAGCTTTGGAGTTATTCAGATCTAATAACTATTTAACAACTTAAGTCTTAAGAAAAACACCACAGATACGATTCATAACCCGCCTTAAATTTTTTAATTCTGAAGTATTTTCAACCTTTGCTATTGACATTTGACATAAACCTTGTTTTTACACAATAAATATCACTAAAACCAACTATTTTTTTTCAGATTTAGACGTCAACTAAAAAAAATAAAACAAAAAATGCAAGCAACAGTTTTAATCTTTGCTGCGGCACTTTCATTCTACCATTGTGCCGAAGCCAACCTATTCAATCAACCGTGGCTGACCTTGTATACGGGTTTGAATAGCAAAGGTGAATCTTTCACAACTTTTAATGCTCAGCACAAATTGAAATATTCAGGATTCAACAATGTGGCGAAATCAGCTTGCGGAGTTGGACTGTAAGTTGAATTATTGTATTGCACGCGTGTATGGGCGTCTCTTGAAGTAATTAGTAGAATTAATGGGGCTTAATAGAAATAATTTACGAATACCTCTTCTTTCGAACGAGAACGATGAACCCTGAAATTCGTTGCAATGAAATGGTCTTTTTACCATCTGAATTTCATCCGAATGGTCCAGATATGTTGTAGTAGATATCTCGTGAAAATTACGAGAGGTTTAACCATAATGGAAAGATTAATTCAGTTACTTTGCGCTTCTAGAAAATCTCATGCCTTTATATGAAGCCCAGAAGAAGACAGTCGGTTAATAAATTTACAGAACACAACCAGCTTAAATTTGAGCTTCATATTCAAAATGATTATCTGTTGCAGGTGGTTTTTATACGAAGAAGATGATTACGACGACCATTCAGATTTTGTACACACGTTTGCCAGCCATGATGGCAAATGTGAGAACTTCACCAGAAGGATGTGGAATCGGGTAAGCTTATTAGACCGTTTCACGATTGACAGTACTGTAATTATATAGTGTTGTTATAATAATAATATGATAACATAAATAAGAAATTTAAGGTCAGCTTCAAATTTAGAGAAATCTTCGCCAAATTTCTAAAGGAATTTTTCGGACATTCACAAATTTTCTTCAAAACAATTTTTGAAAAAATCAAAACTATCGCTTAAGATAGTAAAAAAAAGTAACATCTAAGAAGCTTATTTCCCAATGATGTGGGGTATGTGCGCCCCAAGGGGAGTCACCCGTTCTGAGAGTGAAAGTACGAACGTGATGCACCAGTTTAGAAGTTTGGAAAAAAGATGCCAAACCTCTTACATTGATTACACCGCAAACACTGCATCCCAGGGCACATCAACACAAGTTTAAACCAAACAAAATTCATGAACATTTGAAAAAAGATCATAAAAACCTTGGATAACATTACTTTAAAGAATTTTTCAATATTATATAAAACAAATGGTTTTAACAGTTTGAGAATAGCCGAATTACTTCGTATTAATTATTATTAATTAAAGAAAACAAGCCGCGCCTTCGGCTCCCTACCCTACGGGTATACGGGTAGGGCTCGTGATCACTTCGTGATCTTTAACGCCGCTCATCTTGATAGATCCGACCCTAACGGGCGACTAAGCGAGAGACATTAGCTTCACCCACTTTACGCGAGTCAGCCAATCATAACAGGCGACTGAATGAAATTGTTACTCCGCTCAACTCCGCTCAAAACCGCGCAAAGTTTTTTATTTATAAATAGATAAGTAAAAAAGTAAAAAATAAATGTCAAATAAACAAAATGAAAAGGAGAGAACGTGGAACTTTCGGGAAAATCTTATTAATCTTAACATTATATATTAATCTTAATATATATATATATATAATTATATATATATATATATATATATATATATATATATATATATATATATATATATATATATATAAAATCAGTTATATAAGATGCCCGAAGATGCTGAAGATGCCCGAAATATATGGGCAAAACGTTAAAATATATACGAATATATCTAAAACGACAGTTTTACCTTCAAGAACTATTTTGAAGAAAATTTGTGAATGTGCGAAAAACTCAGAAATTTGGAGAAGATTTCTCAAAAAGACGTTAAATAACAAATAGTAAATAATGTTTTTGCAATGTTATGAATCACAAGTATATAAATGTGTAAAAGAATGAGTGATTAACAAATTTGAAGTGAATCATACGCGTACGCAGATATCCTCCGTGCGCTATGCTGGCACTGAAGATGTTGATGACGATTCTCTGACGCTGTATCAACATTCTCACTTGTGCGGGGGAGAGTTTCTTGTTATGAGAGATATTGACATGTTGAGTACCTTCAATAACAAACCCACATCCTTCGTGGCCATGGGCAATTCCTCTTGGACAATTTACCGGTAAGTTATTGCCGTTTCGTTTCCAAAACCACCGGGGATACCCAACTTTGGCTGAACATTGTTTATTGCGAATAACCTTTTATCTCCTTCGGGCACTCATGCCTAATCATGTTGTTTGCCCTCAGAACTGGGGGATAAAAACCCTGGCTGAGAATATTAAGTATCAACAGTGTCAAGCTTGAAGGTTAATATGCCCATGTGATTCCCGTAATTATCTAGGCTGAAATGGTAGAAATACGAGTAACCATGTTCATAGTCATGGTTATACTCATTGTTCTTTTTCGCACTTTTGCCATTTCCTTTTATATACACCGAAGACACTTATAAAATTCTCGTTCATGACCCATCAGGAACGAGGAGCGCAGTTATATTAATTACATACATTTTTAACGTAGAAATATATTTTTCAATATGCTGGAGTTAGCTTGAGCTCTACCATGCCATCTGTTGACGCTCAACGGAGTCACATTTACAACAGTGGGTGCGCTGAGCGCTATATCAGTTTCTGACTCTTTATTATTACCACCTCAAATGAGTGAGGTTTTTGTACTTTTCTAGTCGTATGTCAGAATGTAAAGACGATAAAATACACTATCAGTTACTTTTCTCAAAGATTTTATTAATTTTTATTTGAAATTTCATTCCTCTTTTTCGTTTAATTCGTTTAGGAATACTGGATACTCTGGTAAAGCAGCTTGCATAATTCCTGCCGAAGTGGATGACGGTTGGTATTATGGTATTTGGAACTTTAGGCAACTGCATTTTCCCAATAACGCAGCGAGCTCGGTTAGGAAGGGTTGCCACGCCGAAGCTACTTATGAATATGTTTCAAAGAAAAAGGAAGAATAAGCTGTTTTCATTCCTTGAAATGTATCAATAAATCTGAGTATAAGAAGAAATATGTATAAAGCATATATGAATATGAGTATAAGAAAAAGTATGTATAAAGTATAAATAAATATGAGTGTAATTTTTCAAATTTACTTCAGATTTACACGGTTATAAAATTTAAAACATAAAGACTACAACATAACCATTAAAATTTGAACATAATTTATTAAGAATTGTACATATTTTTTATCGTTTTATGGGAAAAAATTGTGCAATAAATTTACATTTATTTTTTTGAAAAGCTTAACTCTGTGATGTTGAAGATTGGAAAGGTCTTCATTGCTAAAAATACCAGCCAAAGCTACGTATATAATAAATATAACTCATCCTCGACATTATGCCTTTGTTTTATTCCATTTAAATAATATAAATATCATCAATGACCTTTAAAGTATAATTTCCTAAAACTTAGAGTGAATTATACTGTACAGAAAAATTGTACCATACCATCTTTAAAAAGTTATTTAATTGTGTAATTGCCAATAATGTATCATGGACCATCACATTTCTATAGGGAGTGTCTTAAGGGCTTGCTTAGATATCCTGTCACTTTTCAACACTGATTACTCGAACATATGTCAATGGTCACAGTTTTAAATAAAACATAAAAAGGACAGTTCCAAAAGAAAGAGTTTTCATGAAATTGACTTGAAGGAATTTATTATCTTAGAATAATTAGCCATTTTGAGAAATGTGAGAGGAGAAAGAGTGATACGTCAGCTGTTCATAGTTAATATGTCTCTCTCTACCCTAGTTTCCGAGTGATGGTACTTTATTTAGAAGGCTTATGCCTTTACTCCTAGTCTTAATGACCATTCGTGTTTCAAGGGCGTAAAACGGAATCACCCAACCAACCAACAAACCGTGGAACTCTTTTTCTACTTCAGAGACAGAACAATAAGAGTAAGCCAAGAAAGATTGTTCCAAACTAGTCTGAGGGTTGGGGAAGAAGTGCAATGAAGAGCTCGCTGCACGTAATGTACAGGGTGTCCACAATGTCTTGTCATCCCAGTCTTGTTTTGTCACCCATTTGAAATATGTGATAGCAGCAACTATACGACTGAACAACGTATATTGGCTAGTACTTGGGTCCATGAGCGACCACGTAATGGCAAACCCATTGAAAATATTCGTGCAGCTCCTCCAGACAGGACTCTCTTGACATGGGAAACGAAACTGTTCACAACAGGAATTGTAAAACCAAGAAATGGCAGGCCATCTAAGTGATAAATAGGCTTGAAATAAAACGAAAATTAGTTAGTATTTTAATGGGGTGACAAGATACTGTGGACGCTCTGTATTCAGCTCAACTTACTGCTCCCTTCATAGGGGACTATTTTACCCGATTGGTGGTGGGTATCAGTCAGACAAAGGACGAAAAGCGAGAAAACCAACTAACAACCTCTATGAGGGTTAATTAAAGAAACAATTATATGCACACGTACTACAACATTTATAAATTATGATTAGAGTATAAGGGATGAATTGCATAAAAGCCAAATATTATATTTGAAAAACTTATGAAATTCGCTAAGTTATAAAAAAATAGATTTATTTCAAATAAATAAACAAAATAATTGTGTCACTTAAAGTATAAAATAACAAATACTACAAACAAGATTTTAAAAGTTGAAAAATTAATGTACAATTGTTGTACTGTATATATATATACATGAAAATTATTTCACGAAAGTAACACGTGAAAAATATTTATGATGAATAAAACCACGAAGGAAAGGAAACAGAATGGTGCTCAAGCGCTTTCGTCTAATGACATCCTCAGGAACACTGAAGTAAATAAAGAGTTCGAGACTATATATAGGTCACAAAAAAATATATATATATATATATATAATAAATATAGAAATAAAAATTGTGGGAGGAGCATACAAATTTGTAAGGAAAACTACCAATTTTAGCACTTTGCCCTTCTTGTCTAAATCCATTCTGAACGAATTCAACACAATATCAAATGGATTGTTTACAACCAATTTTATAGATAATGCCTGAATGATATATAGGTCACAAATAAAAAAAATATATAAATAAATTGAAAAATAAAAATTGTAAGAGGAGCATACAAATTTATAAGGAAAACTACCAAAGTTTTAGCACTCTGCCTTTCTTGTCTAAATCCGTTCTGAACGAATTCAAAACAACAGGATCAAGTTGAAAAAGACCTTGGCTCATGTTAAAGTTATTTGTAAGTTGGATAATTAATAGTAGCAGACTCAAGAATATTTCTATTAACAATGTTGCTAGAGTGAAACAAAACTGAAGCATTATTCCAATCAATACAATGGGATAACTGACAAATAGAAAAAAAAGGGCACTGGACGACTGTCCCGTTCTAACGGAATATTGATGCTGTTTTGCACGCGTGTGCAAATCCTTTCCCGTCTGACCAATGTAAAAGGAATCGCATTGTTTACAACCAATTTTATAGATAATGCCTAAATTATTGGGAGGGCTATTTTTAACTATGATTACTACTACATTAATATCCAAAAGTTTAAGTACATTAGCAATGCCTAAAAAGCCAGGGAAAAATGGAAGTACTAAAATATTCTTTGACAAAGTGCGAGTGTTATTATTCACACGATAGAAGGTTCATTTTGCCTTGTTAAGACAAAGCAAAACACTCGCATTTTGTCAAAGAATATTTTAGTACTTCCATTTTTCCTGGGCTTTTCCCGTTCGAGAGACAGGAAAAGAATGTGCCAAAGACGTTAACATTTTCCAAAGATATGCGCGAGCTACACAGATTTTCCGGGAACCAAAAAAGAATTATTTTTAAGAAAATTTTCAAAGTTCTTTGCAGAGATGAAAACACCATGAATTTACAACTTAAAGATTTGAAGCAAAGTATGAAGCAGTGAAGAATGAGGTCCAAAATATTCAAACAAGACGGACGTTAAAGTAGGTTTATGGAATCAAAAGGTGCCACTAATTTCAGAGCCGGAATAAAGCCACATAATATCAAGAAGAGGACAAAAACTACAATTCATGTCATGAACTGACTTATAAAATCAAGTTATTTTAGACATTGCTTAATTAGAATCCAAATTTCTGAAAATCCTGCCTTTACTTGAGCCATTGGTCTATTACCAATTTTGTCGGGACCCCACAGAATTTGGTGACTGGCCAAGGAAGTTCATGAAATCATTCGTTGACAAAGGTTTGTCCATACAAAATGAAACAAAGTTTCCCTTTTCCCTTACTGGATATTGTGAAAGACATTGCCATTTGATTGGTTCTTAGGGTTTCAAAATCGTTCAATGAAATCGCGTATCCTAATTCGTTGTAGTTACTAGTTGCTGAATGTAAAGTGTAGTAAGGTCGAGGGCATAACGCTATTTTGTGAGAATAATCCTATACTGTTTCTGTTGTAACGTTAAGCCGCAGTTTTAACATTAAAATTTTCGAATGTAAAGCATTTTTCCTAAAATTTTCCTATTACAGCTTCATGAATGACCATTCCGACTATCACTTTTAAAGGATATATCTGCAATATCCTTAGACGATAATCCCGAAGCTATCGTGAACGTTTCCGTTTCAACACTTTGTATAGGATATTTCGCGGTCAGGTGTGTTAAACGACTCTCGATTTCAAACTGTTTACGAGCTGTTAACTGCATTCTTCCAGTTTATATATTCGTTTCTAAGTCTTTATTCATCACGTGTTTTTCAGGGGTCTTCAATAACACTTTCAATATTAAGAGAGAGTTCGTGAAGGGAGTAGTTCAATTTAATTTTAAATCGCCCCATTCAGTAAAAGTTCAGGTTGTAATGAAAAAATCAGAGTGAATTCTCCAAAACCCTTCATATATTTTCGTCTTAGAGGCTTTAATTAAATTCTTTGGCAGATTTTTCTCTTGGTTTCTGTATAAAAGCAGTTACAGCGTAGAAGAGTGTCTTTAGCAGCTTTGGAGTAGTTAAACAGTGTTTCAGTATAGCTTGGGTAGTGGTAATTATTTGAGAAAGATGAGACGCCAGCATCTGATTAAATAATTATAATCATCTGATTAAATAATGTATTTACAATGTTGTTTTCAGAGTATATTTCGTATTCCTCGCATATAGCTGCCCCGTCAGCGTGCTGTATAGGCACTTTAACATATAAATATATAGTGTTTACGCCATACATTAATTCACCTAAGCTTGGTATAATAAATTTTAAAGAATAATTACCAATTGGTTAATATTCGTCTTTTCACCCGCTCACGCGCGGTTAAAACAGTATAATATATTGAATTGCCATTCAAACCCGACTAAGAAAATATATATCTTGTGCAAATTTGTTCAAATGTACTTTTTTTAATAAAATATATTTCCTGTTTTGACTATAATATACTTTTTTCATAAAATATTTTTCCTGAGTGGGTTATTTTTTCGCTACTCTGCGACTTAACTAGTTTGTTGGTTTTTGTTCTGGCTATGATTTTTTTCCTAATTGGATTCAGTTTAGTGGTGTTTGTGATAGAATTATGACGTGCCGTTCGTGTGATTTGGACTTTGAGAACTTGATTCGTATTGTGCCCTAGATAAAGACAAAGAATTGGCTGTTTTTATCGATTACTGCGTTATTCTCTTATCCTTAACTTGCCCGAAATGTGACAGTAAGTGCCTAATACGAAAAGATCAGAAGATATTTAGGTGTAATAACCAATATTAACCTATTAGGTTAATTGAATGCCCGGTTAGGTCAATTGAATGCCCGGTTAGGTCAATTGAATGCCCGGTTAGGTCAACTGAATACCCGGTTAGGTCAATTGAATACCCGGTTAGGTCGACTGAATGCCTGGTTAGGTCAACTGAATGCCCGGTTAGGTCAACTGAATGCCCGGTTAGGTCAACTGAACGCCCTTGATATTTGGTTAGGTTAACCCTTTAAGGACGAAAGGTACAAATTGCTAACGTTTCAAATACACGCATTTATAACTTAACCCTACAAAAAATTCAGGACTTAAAGGGTTAAGTCGTGATATTTTCGTTAGTTTAAACGAAAATGACGAGAGCAAACTTTTCTGGTTAATTTTGAAGTGTTTTGTACGAAACTGCCATCCGTTTCCTGTGCAAATGCGTAGTTTTCGAGATGACGATATCTCTAAAACTACGCATTTGCACAGGAAAAGGATGGCAGATTCGTGCAAAACACCTGAAAGTTGACCAGAAAAGTTTGTCCTCATCATAAAAACAGATTGGGTGTAAAAACGAATAATTACCTAAAGTTTAAATTGCATTATCATTTGATATTGGCGAAACAGGATATATCGCGACGAAGTTAGAATTCTCTATGGAAGTTTGCGAGGGTGTAACAGAAAATAAATCGCGTTCTTTTCCACAGCATTGTTCACTGTTGGGATGAATGAAGTTACTTGTTATTAATAACCTATATCTTAGCTGGACGGTTTAGGAGTGCTGATTCAATAATTAGGTGGCTTATGTATTAATATAAATAATATAATTGCTAGATAGTGCTAGAATAATAACTGCTCACCAACTCTTTATTGCATAAATTCGAAATGGTTCTTTTACGTTTTCTTGTGGTAGATTTTTTCGTTTATTTTTATTATTATGCTTTCTCTTCAGCTTCTTGTCTTTTTTTTTTTTATTTGTTGGCGTAAACGTTTAATATTCGGACCTTTTCTTTTCATATTACGCTTAACAATCTTTTAACATCGTGTATTGTTTTATCCGCACTTCTACCTATTCCTTTTTTACTCCTTTAGGATTTTCGCCCTCTACATTTCTAATCTCTGTAAGTAACGACTTTTCGCCTAAATATTTTGCACCCTTTTCAATACTGGGAGAGCGATAAGGAATATGCTGAAAAATAAGGATGCGAGACTGTGCCCTTTTTCATATCGCAATCCTCTAAATACTGGCAAAGCATCTTACAAAAGAAGTGTAACTAGCAACGTGCCTCAGGGATCAGTTTTAGGACCAGTTCTTTTTATTATTTATATCAATGATACCGACAAAGGAATTAAGAGTATAATTTCAAAATCTGCGGATGATACCAAATTAGGGGGACGAACAAAATCAGCGTCGGAAAGTTTGAAGATTCAAGAAGATATTCATGATGCATTTCGCTCAAAGCTATTCAAGTTGGACTACTACCCGTTCGCAGATTTCCTTCTGGCGTAGCTTTTTGGTACTCTTAGGCATCATATTATGCCCTACCAACAAAGTGTTCCCTATATCGCTTATAGATGTCCCGAACACAGGGCAGGTGATCTTATCCTTGATTGCGAGATTTTTGGTCACCATAATACGGTTTATACGAGAAAAGCCACAAACTCTGCAATAAAGAAGAGTAAACCTGCGTTAATGAAATTCACGCTTCAGCAGTCAAGACAGCTGAAACTCATATTTTTGGAACAGAACTCTTCCAGACTCGGAACTGTTCCAGACGCATGATAATATAACAATAAAAACTTTAGGTCACTTGCGGATTAGATTAATGAATTTCAAAACAGAAAATATTACTTCGGTTAAATTACGTAGACAATACACACACAACTATTGCACATATCTTTCATTAAAAAAATCACTCCACTCTGGTGTATAATTACTGTTACAAAAAAAATTATTCATTAAATTGTTTTTATATATTTCAGTGCTCGTGTAGAGAGTTACTTTTCCTACTTTCTGAGTCTTTCTGAGTCTTCATATTTGGAAGATTCAGAATTTACTCACAGTATTTACCCAGTATTTACCCACAAAAAAAATTATTCGCATTTAAATTATTTATTGAATCTCTTTTAATCAATGATAATTAACTGTTAAAGTATGAGTCTAAAAATAAAAGATTATTTTGTCTAATGAAAATTTTTGGATTTCTGAACGAGAAATAAAGAACGGTCGATTCATTGGTTCTTGTGCTTGATGACCCAATCCTTCAGTCTTTGAATTCCATCAACAACCGTTTTGCACTGCGACTGCAAAAATTCTTGTCCTTCTTCATTCCATGCTTGAAGATTGGTTCCGTTTTTCTTGTTTGCTTGATAAGCTCGGAGAGCTTGGGACCCATCGAAGCACACGAAGCAAAACCGAACTGACAATTCGCTGCTCGGTCGCAGGAACACCTCGCTTGCCATCAGCTGTGAAATATAAAGTTTTTAATTTGAGAACTTACATCGGGAAATGTTTAAATCCTCCATTAAGTAAAACCATCTTTTTAAGAGTAAATCAGGTAATTAACAACCATCCTTCGTCCTCCCTTCAAAAATTAAATTTAAAAAAAAATGACTATCGCTTTACTGCATCTAAACAAGTGCTCGAAATCACTGTAATAGTTACAGTTAAAGTATAAAGACATGAAATAACATAAGTAGGGGAAGAAGGTGAGGCAACTCGGAACCCGTAAGGAAATCACAATTTTGTAGGCATGTAAGACAAGTATTTGGAACCATTAAATACAAAAACATTTATCTTTAACTTCTCTCTCCATTTCATAGCATTAGGTGTTAATTGGCATTTGAGAAAGCCGTTGCAATTTTTAGTTAAAAATTCGTGGGCAACTCGGAACCCGGGCGGGGTTCTTTTTTGCCCCTTTTCCCAAATTTCAGTACCACGCGGTCACTGATGAAATTTCAGACACGACGATACGTGAAAATCAAACTCTAATCCACAAGTATCCTACACACAAAAAGCAACAAAATAAGTTCTTACACCTTTGGAGTTATGAATCAAGGAAAAATTCGCTGATGATAGATCATATGGAGAAAAAAAATGAGACTTTCTAATTTTTGCGGAGCTGCGTGGCACAACCCACCCCGTACCACTGTCTCAAGGCCACTAATCAGTGTCGGCACCGACGGAAATAGATTAAAGCTAGATGGCAGCACTAGTTTGGGCTGTAGAGGGGGTGTTTCGAGTTGCCCAGGGGTCCCTAGTTGCCTCACCTTCCCCTAACTGATACAATATTAACAACAGCAATAACACAGAACTACACTGGTGACTGGTCATGATCCAGACAGAAACAAAATATAGCAAAATGGAATACAAAATTGGAATGTTAAACGTGAATACTGTACAGTATATGCAATATATAAAATTTAAAACATCACCAAACAAATTTTGAATATAAATCAAAGATTTATAAATGCCATTATTTTTTAGAATTTCATAATTAGAATAAATGTCATTATCAAAACAAGTTTCAAAATTATAAAATAAAATATTATACAAAGTACCATACAGTATGTAAATCGCTGCCACTAAGTGTATATATATATATATATGGGATTGAACTCAGAATGGTCCCCCTGAGATTTTTTCATGATACACACAGACCGTACATGGAACAGGGAACTCTTCTAGGAAAATTAAATCCACTATAGTCCGAATAAATGACAAACTCTATAATTTTTTCTTTTTCATGATGTCAGCCCGACGTGGGTAACGGATCACTCGCAAAGAGGACCAAAAATATAGCTTCCCTCACCAGCTATCTGCAAAGCAGATAGTATCGCTAGATCCCTAGATCCTGTCCCAAAGCTGAATCCTATCTGCTTTGCAGATAGCTGGTGAGGGAAGCTATATTTTTGGGGCCTCTTTGCGAGTGACCCCTTTGCCCACGTCGGCTAACATCATGAAAATGAAAAAACTATAGTGTTTGTCATTCACCATTACTTATTCGGACCATAGTGGATTTAATTTTCCTAGAAGGGTTCCTTGTTCCATGCACGGTCTGTGTGTATCATATATATATATATATACACAGTGGTGGGCGCGGTACCAAAATTTGGGGGTGCGTTACGCGGTACTGCGGTACCTCAGCATGCCCAGTGCGTTACGCGGTACTGCGGTACTTTTTCAGGTCCCCCTGGTGCGTTCCGCGGTACTGCGGTACTGCGGTACTGCACACAAGAACAACACAAGTAATAGCACATATTTTCAGAAATTGCATATCGGCGATTTCGCACCTGAACTTTCTGCCATAATGGCTAAAAATCGATCTTTGTCACAGAAATGTAACACACGTGCAACCGGCTCAAAAGCAAGCACTGCACTGAGGCGTTGTGATAGGATGGCAACGTAACATGTTCTGAACGAAAACTTAACGTGTCTAGAGTTAGGCTGATGCAACACACGCAGCATTCGTCTTACTGTACTCCTGTAATAAGGTTTACTTCAAAAAAAGTGTTAATTTTTTGAAAAGTCGTGTTTGTCGGTACCGCGGAAAGTACCGCGGGAAATTTGAATGCGGTAGCGGTACTGCTGTACTTTCAGCGATCCTTTGCGGTACTGCGTTATGCGGTACCGGTTTGGTAGTGCGGTAGTACCGCAGTACCGCAGTACCGCAAAAAATACCGCAAGTGCCCAGCTTTGTATATATATATATATATATATATATATATAAAATGGGTTTTGAACAAATGTTCAGGATTGACCTGTGTCTGACCCTTCTTCATCAGCCCGCCTCATTTGGGGAATTTTTTATGGCACTCATATATATGTATATATGTGTGTATGTGTGTGTGTGTGTGTGTGTGAAGTGTTCTTACAGCGACATCGGCTTCTTCTAAAATAGCTTTGGTCATTTGTACCCCAGTGACAATTCCTCTTTTCTTCATTCCATTTCTTATTACTTCAAAATCGGGCATGAAATAATACCCAGCCTCACTTTTGTGCCCTAATACTCCAACAGAAGCGAGTTCCCTGAAATAAAGTAAATGGAAAGAAATAAAATAAAATTCATAGGTTTTTTTTGGTTCCATTTTGATACTAAATTAGAAAAATCTCAAAACCGCCAAGACGGATGAGCCGATCGAATCTGAGCATAACTTCTATATCGCAATTAAGTGATTTCCCCAACTATAGAAATTAGAAGCGTACAGTATATTAACACTGATATACTCTACTCTTCAGCTTAGGGAACTCGTACACAAACAAAACATTCACATAGCACTTATACAAGAAACAAAACTAAAATGCACACACAAAACACCCACCATCCCTGACTTCACGGCGATCCGTCAAGATCGTACTGGGGTACTGAGGGTTACGGGGGTGGACTCATCACTTACATACTGTACATAAAAGCACTAGCTGCACTGATGCCACCCAAAACATTACAAACACAATCCAAGCAGATAACACGATAGAAATACAGGCAGTTAACATTAAAACACCCGCAAAACACAACACCACACTCATCAATATTTACATCCCACCAGATAGTTCACGTCAGGTGCCAGCCAATTACAATCCGCAGTTACACAATCTGGCCTCTCTCACTAATGTCATCTTAGGAAGATACTTCAACGCTAAAGACACTAGTTGGTACCTGCACAACCAAAGCAACACCAGAGGCGCCAACATAGCCACACAACTAAACAGCCTCTTCATTCTTAACAATACAGAAGAACATATACACATACCACATCAAGCAGGATACTCAAACTCCTCCCCAGACATAACGCTCTGTTCCCCCTCACTAGCAACACATACACACTGGAGAACAGAAAAACAACTGTCATCAGACCACCTGCCCATCATCATTACAACACGTTCTACACTCTGCCCCAACAGCCTTAGGCACACTTGCAGAAATTACAAGAAAGCTGATTGGGAACCGTTCAAAATACAGACTGAGGATCAATTCACCCCATTAAACAGCACACCCATCATAAACATCAATACAACACTCAAGACATTTAATCAGATCATCAATAATGCAAACACATACATACCCAAAGGCAACATTAGGAAATACAATCCAAATTACACGAGAAATAGCCCACCTCATAAGGCAACGTAACAACTTCAAACATAACACACAAACACCACACACAGAAGCCATAAAACAGCAGATACAACAGCTCAACACAGAAATAAATAACAAACTTAAAGAAAAACAAGCAGAAACATTTAGGGAATTCATACCAACACTAAACCACTCCACAGATACATCCAGGCTATACAAGACTATAAACAGCATTACCCATTCTAACAGCGGCATTCACACCTCACACGCGGCTATCTGTTGCAGCCAAAATAATATCCCAACATATACACAACAAGCTAACACTCTAGTTAATCACTACGCAAAGATAAGTCACTTAAACAGAGACAACAACCAGAAACACGCAGACAGACAAACAGCCAGACACAAGAAAACCTACAGACTTGACACGACCATTACACCCTTCAATACAGACCAGACCACCAAGATCATCAAAAACATTAAGAATTCGAAGGCTACTGAACCAGACAACATATCTAACATATACCTTAAACACTTGGGCCCACAGGGAATACTAGCTCTCACAAACATCAGCACATATTCATACCAACACTGTATTATGCCTGACATATGGAAACAAGGTAAAATTATTACACTACTCAAACCAAACAAAAATCTAACAGAACCAGCTTCCTATAGACCCATTACTTTACTATGCACACCTTCCAAAGTAACAGAAAGACTAATCTTACAAATCACCAACCCACACATACCACAATTGACTACTCAACATGAATTCAGACCTCACCACTCAACCACGACATTACTCACTAACCTCACGCAGCACATCATGGATGGCATCAACTCCAGACGACCAGCTCAACGTACATTATTAGCAACAATAGACATTAGTAAAGCACTTGATGCTATCCCACGCTTCCCTCTCATAAACAAAATACTCAACACAAACATGTACAATAACACCAAAAGGTGGCTGAGCAACTATCTTTCAGGAAGATACTCGCATGTCACATTTAATGGCAAGTCATCCAAAAACAAACTTTTTCCGAATGGGGTCCCTCAAGGCTCTGTTCTCTCACCAACACTCTTCAACTTAAACATGCATGACATTTCAACACCCATAGATAACAAGCTTACCTTATCATCATATGCAGATGACATCACTCTAACATCGACCCACAACAACATCGACACCGCTACAAATAACCTACAGTATACAAGACTGGCTCACACACAATAGACTCAAAGTAGTGCCCACAAAATCAACCATTGCCTTGCTAACAAGCAACACAAAAGAACACCAGATAACTCCACAGATTACACTAAAGAACACCAACATTCCACACACTCACAGGACCAAAGTACTTGGGGTCACATACAACACATCATTATCTTTTCCAAACCACATTCAGGACATTAAAAATAAATGTACGTCAAGACTTAACACGCTTAGGGTACTAACAGGCACAAACTTTGGACACCAGCGGGAAACAACATCACTCATATACAAACAATATATTCGCTCAGTTATGGACAATACAAAACAACGCACTTCGTATCATTACAGGATGTACTCAAACAACACCAATAGAACACCTGCACACAGAAACAAAAATACTGAAAGTTAGGGAACATTTAAACATGAAGGGAACACAATTCATGGCAGCAGCGACAACTAACCCACAACACCCTTGCCACTACATGTACAGTCATGCACCAACACCTCGTACCATTAAAGTAACACCACAGAGACATTATAACCAAATACTCCATTCCATACCACACCCCACAGACATCACACAGTACAGAAAACACACACACACACACACACACACACACACACACACACACACACACACACACACCTAACCCACAAAGCGCTGACACGACTCGGTCCGAATGCGGTCCTAGGTGCGAAGCCGCCACCCATTGACAGGTCAGAGACCAACCTGAGCTGATCGGATCGAGTTACTTAGCACGATTCCGATGTGGACATCACCCCCAACTTACAGACATAAACACAAACTAGACAACTACACGGACGACACCTGCCAACTGTGCCAGGACACACCACAAACAATTGAACACATTATGACAGACTGTACCGCTCTAGCACAACATAGAACACAGCACAACATCACTAGTGCGCTGAACCTCTGGTCCACTCCGGAGAGGGCGATCGGTTACCTGCATGCCGCCGGCTTGCTCGATCAGGGTGGGCTGATCGGCTAACCAACAACAACGCTTCAGCATTGGAAAAGCTAAAAATTCCTGTACTTAAGTTACGAACTTTCATTTCAAATTAGAATTAATATTTAACAAAAATAAAATAGACAGATTTCAAAAATATAATTAAAAAGTTCATTTAAATATAAAATACAAGCAGGGCCTTCGGCTCCCTGCCCTACGGGCGGGGCTTGTGCTTCGCAAACAGGGAACGTTACGGTTACCCCTTTGGGGGGAGGTCATTCTCCCTCTCCCCCCAAAACCTCCTCACCCCCCTTTATGCAACTTGGGGGCTAACCCCTACCCCCTTGTTGCATAACCCCCTCCCCCAATTAACCCCCATTACCTACTCTCCCACCCCTTGTTGCATAACCCCCTTCCCCATTACCCCTACCCCCCCTTTTCTGTTAAAAATAGTTGGAAGAATGTGTAACACTGTTTTCATATTTTTTATATTTTTGAAAGGAAATTGAAAAAAAATGGAGGTATTTTTTTAAATAGTTAAGGATAAAATTTTCCACGGGCAGTTTGTTCCGAATTAGAGACAAGCTTAAATAGGAGAAACACGTTACCTTCGATTTTCGTAAAAATTTGACCATAAGTTCAGCACAAATGAAATTTTAATCCTTAAACTATTAAAAAAGCACCTACAATTCTTTCCATTTCCTGTTTCCATCCATTTCCTGTTTAAATTTTTAAAAAATGACCCACAATGTTTCAACCAACAAAACAAAGGGGGTGGGGGTAATGGGGGAGGGAAAGGGGTGGGGGGTAATGGGGTAATTATGTGGTAGTTATGTAGTTATGTGGTACACTGAGCGGCAGAAAAATCGGCCCATTTGGAATATCCCGAAAAGCAAAAAAGTGGGCAAGCATCTGTTTATAAAAGTTTTAAAATTCGAAAATATAGTCTATGAGGCAACCAAATAACGAGACAAAACAACGTCAGCTGCAAACACACTAGCTGTAACGAATTTTCGACTTCTTTTAAGAATTCGACAGTCTGATATTCAATTGCTCTTATTAGACTGCTAGTGTCACTTTTTTCTTCCACTAGTTGGAGTAGGCATTTGCGTTTAGTAACAGATAGACTTCTAATTCTTTTGGGTTTCAGAATTGGACATTTACAATGGATTTGAGTGCCGTGAACGTCGCAAGAGTCGTCGCCCTAATTGAAGATGGTCGGAGCCAGCGTTACGTCGCCGATGCGCTAGGAATTCCAAGACCAACGGTTCGACGTGTCTACCAACGTTATGTGGAGACAGGAGAGTACACCCGAAGACCAGGATCTTGAAGATCGCGCTGCACATCTGCCCGTGACGATCGTTTCATCGTCTTGAGTGTTTTGAAGGATCGTCGCTTGACTGCCACAAACGTCCGCAATGAGCTGGAAAGGTCTTGAGATGTCAGTGTATCGGAGCGAACCGTTAGAAGGAGACTTATGGAAAGTAGCTTACATGCTAGACATCCAGCAATGGGCTCCACCACCACCGCAATGCTCGTCTTGCTCTCGCTCGTGAGCATGTCAATTGGACTATGGTCCAATGGGGACGAGTATACGAGTATTGTTCACGGACAAATCAAGATTTAATCCGATGGACGGGAAAGAGTGTGGAGAAGAACAGAGAAAGATTCGCCCCGTGCACTTTTACGGAGAGGGTTGCTTTTGGAGGAGGCTCACTCATGGTCTGGGGTGGTATCACTTCAAACTCGCGCATAGAGCTCGTCGTTGTTAGTGGTGGGTCAATGATGTCAGCAAGATACATGGAAGAGATCTTGCTGGAGCATGTGGTCCCTTTTGCTCCTTTCGTTGGCGAAGACTTCCTTCTACAGCACGATAACGCTAGACCCCATGCGGCAAGAGCCGTTAGCGATTTCCTTGACGAAGCTGGAATTCGTCGAATCGAGTGGCCTTCCCGAAGTCCGGACCTGAACCCCATAGAACATCTCTGGGACACGATGGGACGGCGTCTTAGGGCTCGTCTAGTAGCTCCTAACACTCTACAGGAGCTACAATAATCTTTAACTGAAGAGTGGGAGGGAATCCCACAGGATGTGATCACTGATCTCATTCATGGGATGAATCGACGAATGGCTGCAGTCATTCAAGCTGGAGGAGGCAACACCTCTTATTAACCCTGGATCACAAGTTGTTTTTTTTGTTTTTTTTTTCAATATTTTGTTTTTGTCGAAATCTTTGTTTTTTTGTTACAATTTTTTGTACAGTATTTTTTTTTTAGAATAAATTGCATTAAGCGGGTGTTTGAAGATTTTTTAATGTCCTCATAAACTAAATTTTCTAATTTTAAAACTTTTATAAACAGAATCTTCCCATTTTTTTGCTTTTCGCGATATTCCAAGTGAGCCGATTTTTCTGCCGTTCAGTGTAGTGATTCGAGATGTTTGGCGAATGGCAGCTGAAATTACATAGACTTCAGTCGACAAACCCTATTTACAGAGATATAATTAAACTATTTTCACAAGGTTAGTGTATTAATATATGTGCAACACACTCAAAATGCTCAAATTTACACTAAAAACAATTACATTTTATTTTGGATGAAAATATCTAAAAATTGTCTACTTCTACGAATTTCTCGCTACACAAGCAATTAATTTTCTCAGATCTAGCGACCTCCATAATTTGGCGTCAAAACCAGCCCATCGAACAGCTGTTTAAATAAGGCGAGGTTCAGTCTATCCCATATAGGTTTGTTTACATAACAGTACTAGAAAAGAACACAATGACGAGGTAAAACTAATAACTGGCTCGTTTGGACCTGCAATTGTCTCAGTAATCGACTCACATATGACAATAGTCGGCAACCAACTTCAGTATTGCCGAACAGTTGTCCACGTATTCAGCCAGTTCATTGACATGTTCAACCAAAGCCTTAAAATAATTAAAGTATTTCAGTGTTCAGAAATATTAAATGAATTATACAAAGAAAAATGCGAATTTTGTGTAAAATTCCCCGTATAATAAACTTATGAGAATAATTCATCCATATTAATTAAAATTTACCAAGTGTGGCATACATTTATGTATGTAAATTAAGCGACATTTTTTGAGCTGCGAAATTTACTTATGATGAATGAAAATAACATACTGTAGTGAACTAGCTCGCTGCAAGCGTTTCTGCTTTTTAATGAAAAAAAAGTTTCTGGGCATTACTAAAAATATTTTTATTCACACTAGTCCCATAGGAACAAAACTCTTGCATCGAACGTATTTCACACACACACACACACACACACAAACAATGTTGCTGAAGTATGACTCTCTCACCCTTTAAAATTGGATGAAGATTTTAATAACTCAAAAATTTATAAAAGTCTATATTTTGAACTGTTCAACATTTTTTGGGGGCGTATTGGAGAACCCAAACTGAGAGCTGAGTGAAATACATCTAGAGTGGATATAATTTGAATTCTATCACCAAAGGTTTCAGTCTACTCTTTGGAGATTAAGGAAATACGATACGTATCAGTGACACTACAGTGGAAAATTGATACGTGTGGGTAGTTGGGAGGTAACGAAAATGGTCCACTGAGTAGGTAGGTAGTTAATCTAACAATTATTAAGCTCCTTTTATGTCAATAACTGGGTGGATGAACCCAACTGGTTGCTCACCAGAGTTATTCTCCACACTAGTATTTATATACTGTGTGATAGAGCGTGCTCGGTAATAAAATACACTACCGATCAACCAACGAAAACAAAAATGACGCTGGTGGGAAAAAGCCGGGAGAAGAACAGGAGGAACTGGGTGGGAAGAACGGCATGGCGGACGATGGGGCTTGAAGCCAATAAAAGATCTCCACCAGCAAGTGCGCTCTCACAAAATGAGCAACGAGAAGAGGGACTGTTTAATAACACTCAGCAAGTGCCCAGTTGTTTCTGAACTCCAGTTTGGGGATAACTTATAAACTAGGTCCAGTTAAATTAGGCCTACATTGTGGTCTAAGACCTAACATCAACTCATAGCTTAACAAAGGCTAAGGTAAATAGTAAATTACCCTAACCTAATTTGGTGAGGAATCCTACTGTGGACCTCAATTTACTCTGCCCGCTCTGGACCATTTCCAGAATCTCAAGGCTGACCCCTACAAGGCGGTAAATTTTTACAAGTGTACATTACAGGCTTTGTAAATCAAAACTATGTTTTTCTGATGGTTTTTGATGCGGTTTAAACGAAGGTTAATTTCGTTCAAACAACATCAAAAACAATCGGAAAAACAAAGTTTTAATATATATATAACATAACATAACATAACCTAACCTAACCTAACCTAAAATTCCAAAATTCCTCAAAAGCCTGTAATGTACTCTTGTAAAAAAATACTTACAAGGCTAGGCTTAACCTACTCTACAGTTAGACTGGAGATATTAGGGGTAGGTTAATTGGGGACCAATTCATACAGAGCATTTTTCACACTACAGTGACATTAAACTATGTTTAGGGTGCTGGAGAAGATTTACTGTTGGGACTTTATGGAAATACGAGTCAGAACCTCTACTTCATAGTGGTGTGACTCTTCTGATTCGTATAGAAATAACAGCCGAAATGTTGTAATACTTTTTAAGATGTTGACGTTTTACTTTCTCTTTGGATTTACTGAAAATGTACTTACTTTTGCTACAGCGTACTGCATGGGAGCAGGAGCGCAGGAATACGTGTGGGAGGCAATACATCTCACTGCGTCATACACGGAGCTCATTGGAGAAGGAATATAGACATAACCCAACCTCCATCCGCCAGCAGAAGCCCACTTACTAAAACCATTCGTAATTATGGTCCCTTCAGGATAAAACTAATAGAGCAAAGGTATTAATATCCTTTTATTACTGGGAAAAGATTAAAGAAAGATAGATATTTTGTCTTTCTGTGCCTCGTGTTGCAAGTTAGGAACTAAATAAACTAATAAACTAAAATAATAAAAGCTAGTAAACTCTTGATTTTTAATTAACTCTACCAGCAAATTAATAGTGCTGGTATTTCATATGAAGAGTCCATTCTTTGCGCTTTAAATGATACTGGTACAGGAAAATCTAAAAATATTATTTCTCATGAAGATGGTGAGTGATTAAACAGAGTCTATGCAGCTGCCCGTGGATTAAAACAGAGTCAGAATATATTAGTAAGGTTCATTATTAAACAAATAATTTATAATTATTTTTTTGACTCACCCGAACAACGGACAATAACTTTGACACTTGACTTACTCTGTAAGAAACTGATAACCTATTTTACAATAAAATCCTATGACCTATTCCTACTTCTAAATGCGTAGCTGTTTCCTAGTTATCAAGAAGTAAGATTCATATAAAGTCCAATTCTTTGTACTTAGCTGAGTATGAAAGTTTAAACCAGTGTCTCATCATGGTATCAATGGATAGGCGCCAAAAGGAGACCAGAACCATGCTAATTAAATGTTGCGTGCTGCATTCAGTTTTGATTAAAAGTTGATACATTGAATCTTGCATACGTTCTGAACTGTCATCTAAAATGCTTTTTTTATCTATACACGTAATAACTACTTCAACTATGTCAGTTGGATCCTCTTGTTACTAGAAATATTATTTAAGTTTAGGAAAATGAATGTCTGTTATTTAAATATTAATTTTTAATTAGTAATGAAAATTACTGGTGGAGAACGCGCATGAACAGAAATTTTGTTGTAGGCGCCAAAAGCGCTGATAAATTACTCGTACTTTTTCATTATGGGTTTTAATTAATTTTATTAGTGTGTGTGTGTGTGTACACATTAATATTAATTCCCGCAGTGATTCAGAATATTCAAAACTTCCTTACCTTCACCATCGAAACGTGCTTTCGATTGAATGTGAGTCGTGAATAGATTTCGTCACACAGGACGAGAATTTTGTTTGACGACAACAATCACTGAAAAGAATATAGCTAAAATGAAGATTATTATACAGCAACATGGAATTAATTATTCCCGAATTATAGCGAATGAACACAAAGAGGACAAAATTCCACTAAATCAGAGATTCTCCTATATAGCCTACACCATGGGTCGGGGAACTTTTTTGGGTATTACCCACAAATCTATTTGAGTAAAATGAAATTACCCCCAGACTTCAAAGTAAACAAAAACAAGCCAATTGCTCTTAAAATTGTTGCATATGGTGTCTCTCATACCGCACGCATTACCCCCAAAATGTTTAAATGTATCCCATTTGGGGTAATTTACCCCTGTTCGCCGACCACTGGCCCTACACCCATCATTTAAAAAAAATAAATTTAAGAATGGCCCCAACTTTTACCATTTAGCCACTCAGTTCCTGAACTGAACCTGTTTTCGAGATTGTTTATTAAGATTAACTGCGATTAAAGCAAGTTTGGTCCTAAAAACGTTAACACTGAAAAAGAGGATGAAGAAACCAACAGTGACTCCTAATCAGTGTCAAAACATTGAATGCAAATCGTGAGATAATGTCAAACAAGTTTCCTCAGTTAAACTTTCATCTCAGAAGAAAGGTAGTAGGTTCGACTAGTCAGCCTAATTAATAATTTAGTAATTATTTAAGTAGAATAAAGCTAAATAATTTTTATTTGGCGTCTACGATTGTAAATATGATTTAGAAATTTTACCTCAAATCTTTCAGTTCTTCCTCCGTGTAACAAGTTCCAGCTTAATGGAGGGGGAAAAATAATTAAATGTCTGGCTTAAATATACATCTTTTTCCACATTTAAGTTTGATTAAGTATCTTTCAATAAATAGATTATGATGAAAATAGCACAAAACTAAATTTGTTTCAGCTAAATTTTCCAAAGTTAACATAGCTCTCGTAGAAAGTTAAGTATTACAGTTTTTAACTTTTATTAGAAATTATAATCTTTGAGGAGAAATTTTATGACAAAAGAAATTCAGAATATTTGGAGTCAATGCTTACTTGGATTTCCAGGATTAGCGAGGACAAGAAGTTTGTAGCCTTTCTTGCTAAATGAACTCAAATGTTCCACACCTAGAATGAAAGAGGTAAATAAGTGAACTAGAATCTTAAAAAGTACGGAAATAAAATGCATGGAATAAAATGTATGGAATAAAACATCATCTGGAGTTAAAAGTAATGCGATATTTTCAACCAAAAAAATAAAAAATTAAAAATTACAGTTAAGAAAAAACAAAGCGACAATCGTTTTTATTCATTTATAGAAAAGGTCAAGAACCATTGAATTTTTAGGTAAATACCACCGTGGTATTACCACGTACACAAAACTCTAAATACAAGTTCTAAGCTTTGTAACATTTGCTTTGTTAAAATTTTATCAATCCACTAATAGCCTCACGTAACCTTACCCAACCTAGTAGTAACCTTACTCAACCTTACCCAAACTTGACTAAACCTGACAAAATATAACCTATACTAACTTAACCTAACGTAACTTAGTCTAACCCTAAAAATGTTTGTCGATAAAATGTCATATTAACGAAGTGTCGTTAGGTCTTTTTAATTATCATAATATTAATTTAAGCTCTAAACACCTCTCCTGAGGACGTGAGAGAACAAAAGTGAGAGAACAAAAGCATTAACGGATTATTAATTAACTATATAGGATTTGACTCCTCATGAAATAACCAAACTTTTTCTTACATTCGTGACTTTAGTTCTTCTGCTTAGTATGTTTTACCTTTCAGAATCCCTTCAGGAGTGACTTTCCAGCCAAGGTCTTTGTTAGAAGGCAAAATCGAGAGAAGATTTCCTGCGAGGTAAGCCTGTGTCTCGTACGTCGTCCATGTTGGAGATGTCAGGAATACAACTGAAAGGAAATTTATATATTAAAATAAAAGTAAAATACATTTGGGGAACAGGTAGGTCTAGTTACGGACACAAACACAAACACTTGATAGATAAAGATACGATATAAAGAAATCGACATGCGTATCTAGCAAGAGAGATCTGCTTCCTTGTCCTCATCCTTAACCCTATTTAGGAAACAGTCGAGATGTTCTTACCTCCATTGAACACATTCATGATAAGGTGAATGAGCTCTTTGCTCCCTGGACCCACGATTATATTCTCCGGATCTAATCTGACGTCGTCGTATCGAAAGTGAAATTCGGAGAGCTTTTCTGAGTTCGGGAATACCTGTTCGGAAAAAGAATGTAAATTTGTTAGTTTGGTTGATTGGTTGTTTGAGTGAGTTAATTCATCTTCAACAAGGAAAGGTCAGTGTGGTAAGGGGAAGACGAGTGCATAACGCCACCAAAGGAAGAAAAACAAAACCCAAATGTCTGGAGGCCAAGGTTGATCCAAAAACATTACGGACAGCGGGATCACCACCGTTTCCCGTCCTTATTTATTGGATTTGGCTTCGGTTGGTTATTGGAATGTCGCATTAATAGGGCTACGTTGTGGCTACGTCGCAGCACCGCTTCCCCTTAGATCAGCGAGGTTAAATAACGGTCGGTCAATATACCAAACTGGGTGGGTGACTGTCTTCTGTTTTCAGATGTAGCAACCCTTGGTTCGGATCCCGCGTAAAGCTGTAGGTCCCCTCCGTCATATGACTTTAGATATTACGAAGGTTAAACAATCCCAAAAAATTATTCTTGCGTAAATTAATAACTAAATTGATTTATTTTAAAACAAACACATTGAAACTTTATGACGTCATCACATTTTTCTCACTTTTGTTAACAAAATGGTACGAAAAAACCAAATTAAATAAATAAAAATATTTTTGCATCATCACAAATTAAAGTTGTTTCAATACACTTTATAAGCATGTCACGTCATTCAATTAAATACAGGGTGGCGCAAAAGGTTCCTACCAACATTAACTTACAAATGCTTAAACTTGATAGTACCTTTTGGACCACCCTGTACATCTACGCTTGTCTCGGGTCTTTTTTTCCTTAATATATATTCACATATTTGACAACCACTTCAGCGAAACTGTTAAAACGCTCGTTATCAAATGTAATAAAATTAGCATAGACCTGCATTAAAGTATGTATAATATTACATAAGGCTTCTGACAGCTTCATCTTACATGGATGTGACGTGTATGTACTGTGGATGTTGATAAAAACGTACCGAATTATTTGATAATTTATACGTTCCAACAATGCAAAAGTCACGTTTCATTACGAAATACGTTCACATTTTGGGTACAGTCTATGAAGGCTATACCCACGTGGCACAGTTTGGCATTGAATGTTTGAACTTGTATGAAGAATATTGACAGAAAATTGACTTTCAATTGGCCGAGGATGCTGGACGACTAGACAATGTTTAAATTACCTTTCATAGGCAGATACGCATTCATGTGGGCATAATTTTTTAGTTCCTCCTTAAAACAGTCTGGAATTGGGAAGGGAGACTGGCCGAAGGCGAAGTGGGCAACGTCTCGTCCCGATTTGATCAAAGCTTTCACCTGAAATCGAATGAAAATTACTTATGAATTCTCTTTGTGTGTGTGTGTATGTGTGTGTGTGTGTGTGTGTGGTGCGTATATATATATATATATATATATATATATGAAATTATTTCACGAAAGTAACACGTGGTTTTATTCATCATATATATATATATATATATATATATATATATATATATCTGCGCGCGCACGCGCGCACACACACACACACACACACACACACACACCAGGAGACTCAACGGAATTGCCTTTCAAGTGCAGGTTCGGAGCGTATCTCGTTTTGTCATGTGGTTAACAAATGCACTATATTTACCCTTCACTGTATACATTTATGTTAATATGCTTTAGCCTTACCTTTTCAATCATGCATGTTCGGTATTGGGTTTTCAACTCTACGGCTTTCTACCGGATTCTAAAGGACTTCATTGTCAGTCTTCGATTTTATTTCCAAGGTCTCAAACCAGAAGAAAAAACCTTCCGTTCGCAATTTATATAAAAAAATAAAATCGAAAATTTCGTTTTTAATCCTATTTGAAATATATTTATAAGGAGGTCATTCAGGATTCAGGAAACAGAATTACAGCTAAAAGGAACTGGCAAAACAATCAAAAAGCACCGTTTAATTGCTACCGGACGGGTCAGGTTTTTGGAAATTTAAAAGTTGGCAATCCTACTTCGGCATTAATGAGAAATGAGCACTTTGTTACGACGTTATACGGGGGATTATCATCACTCAGTAGTACTCTCGTGGTAGCTGATACTACTACTACTACTTCTTTGTGATATACTCTTTATTATTAGGTAATTGTTGATAGTATATTTCCTTGAATGTAGCTGGAGTTCAGTTCCTTTGTTAGGTTGAAAACTGTTCATGTTAGCGTGGCAGCTGCGTTAGGCTAAGCTAAATTATTGTTTATGTTGAGTGAGTTATTGAATATAACTTTCTACGAGTATGTTTGATTCAATTATTCTTTTGGTTTTAGACGTAAGTTCCTATTTCAGATAAGCTCAGTTTATAACTGGCGAAATTCCATTAGGAATGGGTTTTTCTGCTGTATGGATGGAATGTGGAAGTGAAGATGTAAAATTCTGTTCCAAGTGAAATTATTATTATTATTATTATTATTATTATTATTATTATTATTACTGTACTTCATAAACTTCATATCGTAGATGTTTCATCCTCTAATATTCCTACGACTTAAACCTTTAGCTCGTCTTTGCGTGTTGTGAAGCGTATCTTAAAGTGAACCCAAATTTAATGAATATAAACGCTCTTAAATGTAACTCTTGTATGTCAATATGATCAGTGGCGGATTATTACTGAGGCTATTGAGGCTGAAGCCTCAGGCTCCCATGCTTGAGGGGCCCCCCAATCAAACGGCAAAATACACTGTGTTAAGGTTCTTTTAAGTTTGTTTCTCAATTAGCCTGAACACCGTACATATAATTCGTGTAAATGTACTATGTACTGTACATGTACATGTATTGTTAATAAAAAGCTATAGAAAAGGGCCCCCCCCATATTCTTCATTGCCCCGGGGCCCCGAGGCGTCTTAATCAGTCTCTGAATATGATATCTATGATAAAAAGTATGTCGCAGATATAATGAGCTAAATTTAAGATATTTTAAGATAAATATTTTGGATCTAAATGTATGCAACACACTTTCATTGGTCAGCTTCACTAATAACTTACCTTTTCATTGAAAGCCAAATTTGCGGCTGCCGAAGTTTGGCCAAAATCCGACCTAACTAAATCTTGCATTTGAGCCTCAGATATCAGATGGTTAACAGACGTCATTTTATTTCTGAAATCATAAAAAATATGTATGGATAATCTATAAAATTACTCTCTACCAGTCAGAAGCACAAGGAGTTCGAAAACTCCGTGCCATAGTGTATGGCAAGTGTGGGGGTTTACCATGTGGGTTAAAAAGTAGAAGTGTTTTTCTGACTTTAGAAAACTCCACGCGATTTGCTAATATATGAAAATGATATTGATGGGCATCAGAAAAGTAAATTAAAATAGGAAATGCTAAGTATTTTGGGCATTTCATCAAATAAAAATAAAATTATTTAATTTATTCTGACTATTAATGTCTCTGGACTATATTTCTACAATCTACATTATCTAATCTATGTTTGTACAAGCTACAACTACACTTCTTTTAGTAACAAATCATAAAAATTACTTTTTCCCTGACATTATACCGTACAAAATCTTATATGTTGCATCACTTAATCTAATGCATTTGCTCAAACTTGAATACTGAGCCTACAAAGAAAATGCTACACTTTTTCACATTACGTCTGTACATATATATAAAATTAATTCAACTTGCAAAACGTAAGTGAACTATAATTAATCATTAAAGTTATAAAATAAAATGAACAGTATTAAGTAGTGTTCAAAAACAAACATTTATTTTCACCAAACTAATCACAATCCAGCACTGGACACCAGAGAATGATTTTGCACGATAGACAATAGTTGAAGGTTGTAACGAGTGTCACATCATCTCCAAAATGAAATGTCGGGCAACAATCGTAACGACTCTCAGGAACAGAGTGAATGCGCCATACTTTGAGTGTTGTTTATTCGGCTTCTTTCTACTATTTCTCGATCACCAACGAGTGTTTATTCTCACTTGGAGCTAACTTAACACCAAGGCGTTGTATTGTGTCCCAGTATCCCGCCATTGTTTGTATTTTTTGTTTTTCTTTCGATAAGCCGATGAGGAAATATTTTGTAATATAGAAACCTTCCTTAATCAGCCATATTCATTTAATAATATAATTAAGGCACGCATAGGAGCTTTTTTCACCATATAGCTCTGTGCTGTCGCCCTTAAGTCGCGTTAAAACACAAATCTGCGGTAATTTCAATTTCAAAATCCTGTTAAATCCTGCTAAATCCTGTGGCTCCTTTCAAACACGTTCATCCTCATTAAAAACTGTTTTAAAACATTCCTCAGTCTCTATACAGGGTGTTTCAAAAGTCCGGAATCTTAGGAAATATATATATATATATATATATATATATATAAACAGGGTGTTACCAAATTATGTTTTATAAATTAGTATAGATATATATTCAGAACGTTAAAGTGAACAAAACAGTTCCTATGAACATAAATCCGCAATCGCTTCGCTCCCAAGATACATTCCTTTTTTGCCGAGGACGATGCTATTCTCTGTATACCTATTGTATGCTTTTGAGATATATCAAAGAACAATAAAATTATTATTGTTAATATTATTATTATTATTATTATTTTTAGTATTTTTAGTATTATGACATGATTTTTTATCTCAATTATAACAAGCATGAGCATTACATACTCATTACATACGAGAAAAGATAGAAGCAATACTCTTCATAACTTGAAAAATAATAGGTACAATAGGTGTACAGAGAATAGCATCGTCCTGGGCAAAAAAATCAATGTATCTCGGAAACGAAGCAATTGCGGAACATAGGACTTTTTTGTTCACCTTGTCTTCCTGAATATGTATACTAATTCATGAAAAATCTAATTTGATAACACATATATATATATATATATATACAGGGTGTCCCGTAAGTCTGGACCCATAGGGAAAAATAATAAAATTACAAAATAGTCCAAAAATTTATTACATAATCTGTTCAAAGTGTCCGCCGTTGTGTCGCACACATAGTTGAAGACGTAATCTCCACTGCGACAGCACTTTCTGAATCACAGTCGCAGAAATTTCTTGACACGCCTCCACAATGCGTGCTTTAAGGTGGAAAATGTTCTAAAGTTTGACCTCGTACACTTTGGCTTTCAAGTGGCCCCACAAATAAAACTCCAGCGGAGTAAGATCATAATAAAAAAATAATAATAATAATAATAAAAATAATAAAAAAATATATTATAAATAAATTTTTGGACTATTTTGTAATTTTATTATTTTTCCCTATGGGTCCAGACTTACGGGACACCCTGTATATATATATATATATGTGTGTGTGTGTGTGTGTGTGTGTGTGTGTGTGTGAATTTCACGATCAAACACGTGAAATAAATGAATAATGCAAACTGACAACCCTCCTTATACTATATATACTGTATGTATAATAAAATTATTTCCTATGATTTCGGACTTTTGAAACTCCCCGTACAACCTGTTTCAAGCAAAATACAGGTCCCAGTGGACGGTTATGGTGTTAATTAAAATCGATATCGGTAGATGGGTTGCCATGGTGATCATACAGGATCTTTCGTAATGTGAAAGGACTGTAATTAAGTTGTTTAAATTGGTTACCTTGGTAACTAATTTAGATAACTTAAAGGTGTTATTGTCTCCACGGTGACGTTGCATTTTCTCAAGTTACCAATTTAACTTTGATATTAAATTCATTTGTTTGGTCATTAATAACACCATCTTTAAGACAGATAAATTATTTCTTGTTCGAGGCACTATATATATATGGAGAGAGAGAGGTTGACAAAAATGAATAGACACTTGTTTTTTCCAATTTTTTTTTGTCATTTGATTATAAAATTGATTAAATAATAAATTAATTGAATAATTATATTTAAAATCGTGTTCTTTTCCCATTTGCATTTATTCATTCGGTAAATTTGTTAATTAATGACTTTTATCATCAAATACAAAATTTGAAAAAAAAAGTGTCTATATACTTTTGTCAACGTATATATATATATATATATATATATTATATATATATATATATATCAAACTACCCAGACCCAATGTAAAGCCTAAAGCTTAAGGGCCTTATGTCATTGTAAAAATTGTAAATTGTAAAAAGACTACTGTATTTATTTTATTATTAATAAAGGTTATTCAATTCAATTAAAAAAAAACTACACTTGCTCTGAAAATTTTAAATATCTTTTTGTAAGTATAAAGCAGTTAGTGTATTAAAAACATAAATTAAATTTCACAAGAATTTGTAATATGCAATTTAAGACACATGAGGGTTCTAGTTTACGCTATTGTTTACATTATTGTTATTGATATTGGATATTGTTTATATCATACTAATAACATCCAATAATGTTTTAAAATACATCTAATGACAGACTCTTTAAAAAAAAAAAAAGTCACTTAACTTCGCTGATATATATATAACTTATATAGACTATATATATATAAATAAAGTAATATATATATATACAGGGCGTCCCAAAAAAATGTATACACACTTTAAATAATTATAAAGGCAGTGTTTACTAAAATACATTTCATTTTCAAAATGTAATAGAATCTACAGACATTATTTAATTGTTTTGTCAACGCCTGTTTTCAAACTGACGTCCGTTCTGGTCCAGGCACTGCTGATAACGCGAAGCAATGGAATCGCAAACATCACGAAACATTTCGTTTGGTATTTGTGTGCATTCTCGTTTAATGGCTGCTCTCAATTCAGCGACTGTTGCAGGTTTTATAGCGTAGACTTTGTCTTTTAAGTATCCCCATAAAAAAAGTCTAGTGGTGTGAGGTCTGGTGAACGCGGAGGGTATTCTACGAAACCCCTTCGTCCAATCCACATCCACATCGTGCCAAGTACCACTCGCAATACTCCACTCTTCGGTCCGGATCATCTTCATTAATAGCATGGACTAATCTTGGAATGTAACTTTTCCATTGACAGCGCTTCAAAATGCGTTGGACAGACGATTCTGAAATTCCTACCTCACGACTCGCTTGCCGCACAGATTTTCTTGGACTTTGGTGATACGTTTCCAGTACTCTTTCTTGCTTTGTGGGGCTTGTCGATGTCCGTGGTCTTCCGGAACGCTTCTTGTGGACATTCTGAACAGTTCCATCGGCTTCAAACTTATCTCTAATTCGAGTGATGGTAAGTCGCGTTGGTGGATCTGTTTGAAACTCCCTCCTAAACTGTCTTTGCACTTCAACTGCGTTTTCACACTTCCAGTAGCATTTTAGAATGAATGCTCATATATATATATATGAGATTTGAAGGGTACATGTGTGCAAGTGCGTGGAAAGCGTGGAATCACAATGGGAGTACTGGCAAAAAAACCGTTTGTGAAGGGGATGAAAGGGGAGATGGGGTCTGACGGCGATCACTCTCCTAAAGTTCGAACGAGTTTGGGTATTTTCATTTACTACGACTGTCGAAACCGAAGCTTGCATTCAAACCGCAACAACCAAACTGGCATAACTTTTCATCCAAGAAAACTTCTAAAATAAACACACACACACACATAAAAATACATACACGCATTTTAGTTGTAAAGCATAGTTAGCTATTTTTCTATTAAACTTTCGCACTTACACTCGTTTCTTTCCGAACATCTAACTTTTTCACCCGTACTACATACAGAAGGTTGACAAAATTAAATAGACACCACAATGATTGTCTTCAACAACAAATGTCAAACTTCATCAATGGAATACCAGAACGTGTGTCAACTTTACATGACGGAAAGGGAAAGGCAACACGATTCTAGATATATTTATTTAATAAATTTATTTTATTTACTGACTATCATTATCAAAGCTAATCAATAGAGAAAAACAAGATTGTCTATTTATATTTGTCAATCCTCTGCATGTCTTTATATATGTTGACTGTATGCTAAATAATAATGAGTGAGAAGGGCCGGAAACTGGCACAGTGCTCTGACCAGCCTAATGAGGTCCACTGTGCTAATTTATGGATTATTATTATTAACCACTACTATCAGGAGTCGAACCTCGACCTCAGTATCTTCGCTTCGCTTAAAGGAAAATGGTGTTACCCATCGAGCTATATAAGAAAATTGGCATGTATACCTAACAATAGAAGCTATAGCTTAACCCAATAAACCTAAACTTGTTTAATATAAAATATAGTGTATTTGTATTCCTATAAAAGGTTTGACTGAGATCACATTTTTCCTAAACTTAATTGTAACGGATCATCTGAAGATCAGGGCCCCAGCCTTCGTTAGTTAGCCCTATAAGGCTAACTAACGAAAATATCATGACCTAACCTAACCAATCATCAAGGGCGTACAGTTGACCTAACGTTTGGTTAGGTTAAGTCGGGATATTTTCGTTAGTTAGCCTTATAAGGCTAACTAACGAAGGCTGGTGTCCCTGATCTTCAGTTGATCCATTGTAACTTTAAATGTAACTTCCTAATTTGTTAAATTCTTTTGTAGAAATGATCCTGAAAGTCTGCAACGTCATCTCAAAGGTATAATGAAAGAGTGAAGTGGAAGTTTGGGTATATTTCAGTTATAGATATTTTGATATTTTATTAACAAATATTATAAAATAAAAATTGCGGACTTATTTTAGAGGTTAGAAAGTTCAACGTTAGTTTCAAAATATATATAAAGGTAAAGGAATAATAAATTAAAATATTTACAATTTATTAATTATTAATTAATTAATTAATATATATATATATATATAGGTTTTCCATAAGTTCAAAGGTCGTGTATGTCTGAATTAGTGATAACTTCTTGAATGGTGGGCTTACAGCAACCGGCTTGTCCTTATTTTAAAGATTAACGTTTCTTATTTCGAATGATATACATGACTTTTCACCTCACTCTAATATCTCTGTTTCATTTTAACAAATAATAACGAAAAGATGACGATCATAATTTTGGAAAAATGCACAATCGAAATAGCAAAACCGATGAAACCGACGGACTTTTTGTCTTCACAGAGACACTGAACATTAAATGTCACCAAGATCTGAGAGAGTAGTTTCCATCTCACCTCGAAATTGACGAGAGAGACGCTTCATTCAGTCAAATTCATGCGGCACAGTAGCAAGTTTTCCACCCAAGACTGTGTCCTCCTTGATCGCCAGATTTATCTCCTTTTGGTTTCTTTCTATACCTCAAAGGAAGGGTTTACGCGATAATCATAATGGATGCGGAGATGTTTAACCCCCCTTTCTAATACCTAAAATTCACGTGATGAAGGGGACCTACAACTTCATTTTGGATCTGAACCATTACCCCGCCAAAGAAGATCCAGTAACACTCCTCAACCGCTGGTCTGAAGTCTGACCCGAGATTCGAAAACAGCACTTTCGAATTACAGCTCAGAGTTCTACCACTAAGCTACCATGGCGGGTAACGCAAATAACCCCCAAAATCTTAATATGCTTAAGAACAATACCCCTAAGTACTTCGTCAGCTTACCCGAAGAGACTCTAAAGCGAGTAAGCGCAAAAATGCATGGATGTGTCCGTGGTTTTGGACACTTTCATTACATTTTGTTAGCCTCAATTCAACATTCCAGGAAACCTTCAACATTTAAACTATTTTATAAATTCCTTTTTTGCTCTCGGGGAAAGTGTGTTTAAGATTTCTGCTCACCTACGGGCGTTCTCACTCATTCTTTATCACGATCCTGACGTGTTTCGTTGCAGAAACGCGAGAAACCTTTGATGCGTTGCGAAATGTCGTGCGTATCACTCGAAAAAGAGAACTTCAATCTTAAGACAAATCCAGTCTTCAAAGTCTATATACTCAAGCTAGAATTTTTTGTATTAATTTAGACGTACACAACTTTTAGAACACCACACACACACACACACACACATATATATATAAAGTTGAAAGATATAAAATAGAAATTGTAAGACAAATAAATTCTATCCAGTAAATTATAATATGACGTAAAAAAATTTTTACAATAATTATTATTATTAAAAATATATAAAATTTAACTACCGTAATTTCAAATTATTAAATTTCAATTAAAATTATTTTAATATCCTTACTACTTAATTAACTTTATTTGCGAGATAATCTAAAACAATAATATTGTAAAAAGTGGCTCAGTTAATGATTAATTTCTGAGATTTTGTCTGCATTGCGAACCAGTAATGAAATGGTTTCAGAAATTAATAGATTTTAGAATGAAGAGTAGGCCGTATAATGTATGACATTATAATTATATGAATTATGATATAATAACAATGTCTGGTATGAATTTCTGTTGAAATAATAATGTAAGCTTTGTTTGATGATGCAAAGCTCTCATATATATATATATATATATATATATATATATATATATATATATATATATACACACATATATATAGAGAAGAGAGATATTGTTGTGTATGAAAACTGAATTATATATAAAAGGTGGTCCTAAAAGGTGGTCCCCAAAATGACTTACTACACATTATTTTTATTTTGGAACACCCTTTTGGATCACCCTGTATATTTAAATACTGGGAAACAGACTTGTCTTTATAATGAGAAATATTAATACATTTTACTTATTCAATTAAGTAACACGTACTTCAATACAACAAATACAAAAATAATGGTTAGAAAAATTGTTTCTTCATTAAATTAAACAGTGTTCACAGAAATATATATATATTATATATATATATATATATATATATATAATATATATATATATATATTCACCGAACTACTTCCCTTTCCACTAGATCAGAAGGAGACTAGATTTTCTGTTTTCAGGAGCAGATGTACTGTTTTTATACATGTGATCGTAATTTCCTTCCCAAAGAGAGTCAACACAATCAAATGGAAATTTAGATTTTGCAAAAATCAGGAATGAAAGAAATTGAAATTTACGATTTTCTAATATAAAATTTTAAAAAAATGGTAATTTAGCGGTTAATTATTTATTGTTGGTTTCAGATTTTCAACATTAACTGAAAATATTTAAGTTGGTGAGCATCCGGTAGCTCAGTAGTTACGGTGGTAGACGCTGAAGAGTGAGGCTCTGGTTGGTTCCGCCTGCTGACCCCTGGGTTGAGTTGAGTTTGGCCGTTTATTCTGTTAATGCTCGGGTTAAAAGTGACCCTTAGCCTTAGGGCACACTCACCCCTACGTCGTGGGGAAATGAGCTTCCTGAATGTTGTTACCTTTTACCGAAGTTGCTTTGAGATTTTAAAATACCCAAAAGAAATTTGTATAATTTTTTATGAGATTAACATTTTGTATCTAGAGAGGTACAACGTAAATGATTCTTACTGGTTCCTACACTTTTGAATAGACAATATACGAGTACAAAGATATTATCTTTTAACGACAGTTTGAATGATCAATTTTATTAAACCTTCGCTTCATTAAGATAATAATAACGTTCACTCTATCGCTCGCGAAGACAAAGTTAAAATTGCTTGAAGGAAAGACGCTTTCAGCTTTACTAACATTAATTTTGTGAACTAAGATTAGATTTTACTGTCTTTTAACCCTTTAAGGACTGAAGATGCCAATTGCTAACGTTTCAAATACACGCATTCATAACGTAACCCTACAAAAAATTCAGGGCTGAAAGGGTTAAAAGTTCTTTTGCGATATACAAATGTTGATAGAGATTTTGTATAAACACTTTAACTCTTCGGTGCTGTTACGCAAATCTGAAGACATTTTGTTAAGTGTTAGAATTACTTCAACGTTTAACTCATTTCATTTTTTTGAATTTGTTCGACTGAATTCTTTCGTTACAAATTTCTGTTGATGAAAATTTCAGCGCTTAATATATATATATATATATATGCTGCACTTTACAATTTCTCTAATATTAATAAAAATAAGTACAACTCTAAGTTATTTTAAGAGAGTAAACGGTTTAAAGTTATTTAGAGAAATCTAAGAAGATAACCAAAGATCATTTAATCATTTTTTTTCTTGACTGTTTCGACCCTTTACTTCACAACCTTGAATTATTTCTTTCTCAAACCACGGTTATGGCCCTTTCTCGGTGAGATGTCGCTGGTTTGATTCACATTGTTAGTGTTAGTTAAGTTAACGTTTGTTTTGTTATTGTTTACGTCGTCGGCAGTTGTGGAAGGAGGAATTCCTTTTATTCTCTGTGATTTAAGCAATGTGTAATTAAAGAAACTATGGCCATTAGTACGGTTCTTTCTCTGACCTCTTTTCCCAGTTTCAATGAATTTATTCCAAACAGTTTTTTTAAGTTCTCGGAAATTTTCATTCACTTGAAATTGTTTTTTGAATCTCAAAATCGTCTTCTTTGCTTCTTGGAGAATCTCCTGAAGTTTTTTGAATTCTCTGTCATCATCTTCCTTTTGGGAAGAACCGTTTTTTGCATTTAAAATATAAGTAGATTTACCGTCACTCTCGCATCCAACAGCCTTTGTTGCGTTAGACGCTACTCCTTGGTCATTCTGATGAGTAATTGTGTTGTCAAATTGATCTTCGTTGGCGACTTTAATGTCGTTCGAAAGCGCATCGTCGTTCTCCGAAAAGATTTCAACTTTTGTTTCTTTGCTCGCTTCACACCAGCTACATCTCCTCGTAACGGAGTTTCGTCTCCATCTTCCTTTTCTTCGGGAGTACTCGAAGGAGGTTCGCTTCCATCCTCTCCCTGCGACGAGATGAATAATGCCTTCTGCGTGGGGTTAGGAGGGTTCGATCGACTAGAATTTGGCAGTAAGGAATTATCTGGAGAGGGTGAGGAACTCTGATCCATTGAGGAATTCACTGAAGATGGAACTTTTGTGGTTTCAGACGCCTCCTCCCGTGATCGAGATGTTACCTGCATTTGGGAAGGTTCACAATGAAATATTAAATATCAACAGGATTTTACATCACTGATTACATCTGTGAATCTGTGATGTGTGTGTGTGTGTGTGTATATATATATATATATATATATATATATATATATATATATATATATATATATATATCGCGCGCGCGCGCGCGTGTGTGTGTGTGTGTGTGTGTGTGTGTGTGTGTGTGTGTGTGTGTGTTTATGGGGGTTCAGAAAGGTGACTTTTTCCCCATTACATTTGCTACGAATGACTAATTCAGCTCATTTGTACCACTGTTTCAAGTTCATAAAAGTTGGTCAGACTCGTTAAATATTGACTACAGTACATATTTACAAACCAGTTAAAATTTGGAAACATATGTCGCTGGATGTATTGTTGAGACAAGCGTAAAGAATAAAGACCATATAAACATAGGTTGAGAAACCCGTAAGTTTCAAGCCATGCACGCGACAGAAAAATGAAACTCGTAAAGATTTTTTACATTTTATGCAAATACACACACTGTGATACATTTGCTTCATTAAAGTAAATGTTCGAAATTCTTTCCTACTTCCTGAATGCATGTCTCAGCAAGTCGCACCAGTGATTGTGTGACATACTAAAAAATTCCTGGAGTATTGCGGATCGTTTCGCATTGTCTCGAACTCGTTGCCATAATTCATCACGTGCTCGGACTTCTGTAACATAAACTAGGTTTTTTAAATGATCCTACAAGTAATAATCAAGAGAATTTAAATCTGGTGACCGAGATCACCGCGGAATAGGACCGAGGTCCACGGAATAGGACCACCGTCCGCTATCTACCTGTCAGGATACACAGCATCGAGATATTCCCTCGTTAAACGGGCGAAATATGCTGGTGCACCATCATGCATGAACCACATTAGTCGTCGAATTCTGATAGGCACATCTTCCTTTAACTATCTCTCCTCTATCCTATTTTGCGACGTGCTGAGGCATGCATTCAAGAAGTAGGAACGAATTTCGAACATTTACTTTAATGAAGCAACTGTGGATTTGCATAAAATGTAAAAAATCTTTAGGAGTTTCATTTTTCTGTCGCGTGCAATAGCTCGAAACCTGCGGGTTTCTCGACCTATGTTTATGTTTTTTTTAACTTTTGTCTCAAGAATACACCCTGCGATTTATGAAACACATTTATACATCATCCTGTATACATAAAAACTACAAACACCGCGCTAGATCGTCACTAACAAGTGAGCTCTGGAGCAGTTCGTAAGTGCTCGAGCAAGCTCGTGGTTGGTCTGCGCGACCTGGCAGGAAATATGTAGTTTTCTGCAAATTTATACCCTTACACACAGAGAGAAAAACTTGCAAATACGTCAACTATCACAAAAAAGGGTATCAAATTGATGTCAACCGATCATATATGGAATCATGAGTATAAAATATATCTATACATAACATTTTTTGTATTTTCTTATCATTGTGTGCTTTTTTTCCCTTTTTCTATGCATTTTATGAAGTTACCTATAGAATAAACGTGATGGGGTTTATAAAGTGACAAAAACCCTAATCCATGACATGTAAAATCATATATAAAATAGCTTTTCTCAGTTTTACCCTTTTTATACATATATATACAATCAGTATTTATAAATGAGAATTTTGCCAACTTTTACCAACTTGCCACAGCGGTAGTAATGAGACTAATGAGCCGAATTACTCATTTCTAGGAAGTTTAACGGAAAAACACTCGTAAAAATTTTTAAAAGTGTTCTTTCTGAACCGCCACAACATATATATGAAAAATCTTATACCGCGCCATTATATAGCAAAAACGTGACTTTTAACCAAATTTTCTGTAGTGTTCGTTATGCAAAACGTTACTTCAAATATTGGAAACAAATAAAAAGTATCGTTTTATAAGACATTTTAAGAATTTCAATTAAAAGTCTCACTCTTTGCGAAATGGTGGTGCAGCAAAACTTTTGACATGAATGACCCAATGATTATTTTTTAACAAGTAACAAGAAGATAGATTATTGAAATCGTGGAAATGAAAAGTAACAAAAAGTTACGTCATATCGACACAAACAAAACTTATTTAATTTTATTATTTTTACATCATTATTTGCTTTATAAGAATTTTTTCAGCTTATTAAAAGAAATCTGAAAACATGCATTAAATCAAGCAAGCAGAAAACATAAGAGTAAAAGTATTACTTGTATAATCACAAGAGGATAAACAGCCTTCGTATGTTATGTTTAGACATACTCGGAATGCAAATACAAGGATGTATATAAGGTGTCTTTAAGTTAGTAAAAGGGACAGATATTATTCATTTAATTATAATACAGTTTTAAAGATCTGGGATTATCTTTAGAGAGATATGAAATTTCATCAAAACATCTTTACATGAAGTTTCATCAAAACATCCTTACAGAGATATGAAGTTTCATCAAAACATCTTTACAGACATATGAAGTTTCATCAAAACATCTTTACAGACATGAAGTTTCATCAAAACATCCTGACAGGGATATGAAGTTTCATCAAAACATCTTTACAGACATGAAGTTTCATCAAAACATCCTTACAGAGATATGAAATTTCATCAAAACATCCTTACAGACATATGAAGTTTCATCAAAACATCTTTACAGACATGAAGTTTCATCAAAACATCTTTACAGACATGAAATTTCATCAAAACATCCTTACAGAGATATGAAGTTTCATCAAACCATCCTTACAGAGATATGAAGTTTCATCAAAACAGTTTTAAAAGCTATTGCATTTGCTTTTTCTTCAAAAAAGTACTCCGTTTAGTACTTCATTTTTTCCCTGGGCCTTTTAGGCATTGCTAATGTACTTAAACTTTTGAACATTGATGTATTATTTTCACATGACAATATTGTGTAAAATGCCAAAATAAATAATTAATAGGACCACCAATAATTTAGACATTATCTATAAAATTGGTTGTAAACAATGTTACTCCTTTTACATTGGACAGAAGGGAGAAGATTTGAACACTGGTGTAAAACAACATCAATATTCCATTAGAACGGGACAGTCGTCGAACGCCTTTTTTGTCCATTTGTCAGAGTTGTCCCATTGTATTGATTGGAATAATTCTTCAATTTTGTTTCACTCAAGCAACATTCTTTATAAAAATATTCTTGAGTCTGCCATTATTCAACTTGCAAACAATTTCAACTTTAACCACGGCCTTTTTGCGCTTGATCCTGTTATTTTGAGTTCTTTCAGATTAGATTTAGATACAAAGGGCAACGCTAAAACTCTGGTAGTTTTTTCATGTGGATTGTATGTTCCTCCTCCAATATTCCCTTCACTTATCATATATTTTTTGTTTTTCTTTATGAACTGTATATACTATCTCAATCTTTTTATTAATTTCAGCTTCTGAGGATGTCATTAGACGAAAGCGCTTGAGCACTATTTAATGTTTTAATTTTCCTCCGTGGTTATTTTCATCATAAATATTATTCCCGTGTTATTTTCGTGAAATAATTTTCATATATATATATATATATATATATATATATATATATATATATATATATATATATATATATATATGTGTGTGTGTGTGTGTGTGTGTGTGTGTGTGTGTGTGTCCCAAAATTTAGAAATGAAATAAAAACAGTCGAATGAGAGAAGAGGCAGATTCTGTACTGTCCCAGCTGCAGTGGGACAAGGTCCCATGAACTGAGGAATCTGGATCCAGCACGCCAACCTGAATAATTTCAAGAAGTTTCGTGTGCAAAAGCCCTGACCAGCTATGTGTGGCTGGCTACGAGGAGGAGACTGGAAAACAACTCTCTCCTCTACCAAATTAAAAATATGAGGAAGGGGGGTCATTAGGTAAGGCGTATATGCAAGATTACCCCCGCCAGGATTTGTACCCATCACCTTTTGTGTACAAGGTGAGAGCGCTAGCCACTAGGCACAAAATCCTGCGTTCATGCATGATATGCCATGTATGGGGCTTCAGCGTTGCACCAGATAATTTGAATGAAATGCTGGTCATTATTACAAATGTGGGAGGGTTAATGCGTAAAACGGCTCTGGGGGAAGAAGTTATGCGTTTCCTCTGTTGTTTAAACATATGACAGGTTGTATAACCTTGTATCCCGTCGTATCGTAGTGGCTTGCGCGCTCACTCTCTACTAAAAAAGGTAGTGGGTTCGAGTCCTGGTGAGGGTAATTTTATATTATGCAAAATCGTGCACATTCATGCGTAATATTCCATATACTATATATATATATATATCATGTTCATATTTTTCTCATCTGATTTATGACATCATAACTTAAGGATGACGTCAGCGGGAAAGCCTGAAATAGTATTGCCAGGTACTGCTAACATAATTCAATTTTATTCTCATAAAGATTTCGTTGCATTTGGCGCGCTTTTAAGTACCTAGACCAGTGGTTCCCAATAATTTCTGGTTGAAGGCACCCCAGTGGCGTCTGTCTTCTTTCGCGGCACTCCTGAGGTTTGGCGTCTCCCACTTTTCAATATCCAGTTACCCCCTGAGCAGTGGTGGCATTCAGCCGGTTCGCACCGGTTCGCGCGAACCGGTTCCTAAAATTTCTCGAGTTCGATTTGGAGGCGATTTGGAAATATTTAAAAGGAAATTAAATAAAGAATTTCAATAAAAACATTTTTTAGTTTTCATTTCTGACACGGAAGGGAGAGGAGAAGGGGAGGGGAGGGGAGGGCGACCCGGTTCTTAAAATTTTTGAATTCCACCACTGCCCCTGAGCCAACACGTAACTTCAAAGTGAACCTATATGGTTTTCGTATGGACGCGAGAAATTGTGAATATTTTTGTTCCATTTATGTTAAGTAAATTCTGAATTTTGAATTAGTTATTTTTATGGTTTTCATGACATTTCACGGCACCCATAAAACCCACCTGCGGCATCTCGGTTGTGAATGACTAGACTGTGGTATTTATTAGTGGTGCACCGATTAATCGGTATCGGCACCTGGCATGCCGATATTAGGAAAATACCTTGCATGGCCGATTAATCGGCATGCAAGGTGCCGATACCGATTAATCGGTGCACCACTAGTATTTATGAAGAGTTTCATATAAAAACATCATTACCTCCGTTTTAATTGTTTGACCTTTTGTGAAAGACAATTCCTCCTTCATAAAGGTGTGAGGGTTGTTTAAGCGCCCTAGTAACTGCAAAGGTCGTGTGACAGAGAGAATCTAAGGCTTAACGTGGAATCCGAACCACGACTCGCTACATTATCTAAACGAAGAGAATGACAGAACCAACATCATTTTACCTAGCTAACCTAACGGGAAGAGATGTTGTGACGTGGCCCCAGCGAAGCCCCTGATAATATAATAAAATAATACTTGAAAACTAATCATTTTCCTGCGATGGCAAAACAGCTACTCTGCATGGCAACATTTTTTAATATGATGTCCAGCAGGCGAATGTTTTAACCTCAGAACACGAGCAATTCAATATGGCTACAAAAGAGACGTTTTTCATCACAGTGTTTTAACACTTTGTTATATGAACATTTCTCTCTTAATATCGAATAAAATCGTCTGTCATTAGCCACAATAAAATCACTCAGTCAAAGAGTTATACCTATTCTCAAACAAACCTGTTATTTCATTTTTTAGGCCTGAAATAATGGTGTTATCAACATCAATTTCACTTGGTACGTATTTAGTACGTATTTGCAATTTTGAGAAGCAAGCAAAGCCAAGGGTTACGTTCAATTTGGATTTTATGAACCAAACTCTTTGAATGCATGCATAAAACTCATTCTACATAATGCATATAACTCATAAATGCATAAAACTCATTCATCATTTACGAGATGCGTGTTCGTTCGTGTTTCTATACTGCATATGTTGTCTGCTTTTAAAATAAAGTTTAATTTGCTTTTGATTAACGAATATTTAATATGGCATTTATCATTATTTATCATTATTTATAATCTACTTATATGCAAAAACTGCGAAGACATCTTGGTAGCTTACAAATCATTTTAAGTGCCTCAATAAGCATATACAAATTGTGGAAATTTTGGTGAAATTGGAAAAGCAATAAAAAATAGACAAATATATTTTATGCCAATGAAAAAGTTATTTCTGTGAAATATTGATATGGAATAAATAGATTAACCTTTAAATCTATGGTCAGTTCAGCAATTGTCAATTTTCATCCATTATTCTTTTCCTGTCGCAAGAAAAATAAGTGTTAGACTCGAAAATAATTAATTTTAACCATTTTTAATAAATTAATTAAGATTTGTATTACATTTAACGTAAAATGGTTTTATTTGATTGTAACATTTACGATTGATTATTATTTGTTTCAGTTAAGAAAGAAAGTTTGTCTGTCCTGTCAATCATTCTAAAATTAAAAAAAAAACTAATTCATGCTTTTTCAAAATGATCTAATTTTAGTTCCACGCAAGAAGAAAGAAAAATTCCTGAGAATGTTTTTCTCGAAATGAGGTATTTAGTACTTGGCTGCAATTAATTTCCTATTAGTTTCTCTCTATGAACCATGTCCTGCTCTAGAGTGAATTGGTTAGTAAACAGTGAACATAAAGTGCTTGAAATACACTAAAAGAGAACCAACATTGGAAGCAGATCTCCCGCTTGAATGAAAACTATCTGAAGGAGAGGAATCGTACAATAAAGTTCCATCCGGAAGGCGAGAGACCAAGAAGTCATCATACTCCGCTACCCCCTGCACAGTCACTGCAATAAACCATTCTTCGGTTTGCCAAAATCTCCAGAGGTAGAATTAAAAGGGGATTGATTTAATTGGTAAGTCAGGTAACCACATCAACAATGTCCAGCGCAGCGTAATGAAATTAAGAAGCATTTACTTGGAATAGGAATCATATAGATCAGTGATTCCCAACCTGTGGGAATCCCAACCTGTGGTACGCGAAACCCTTTTAGGCGGTACGCAAGAAGGTTTTAATAATTACTTTAATTATAATGTATTTAAAAAGCAATATTAGTTGTAGATGAATAACCCACAACCTTTCCGACTGTGGTACTGAGGAAAGCATGGTGTTACGTCGACCTATAAAGGTTGGGAACACATGATACAGATATTTGCTGCCCCTGAAATCCAACTTCATCGCATGCACTTAGTACTGCCTGAACAGAGATGATGCAATACTAGACTTCTTATCTATTGTTGAGCATTTTTATCTTACGACTTTGGTTTTACGCCTTTTTTCACTTTGTTTCTCGTGTATAGGAATGAAAATGTAAAATGAAAAAGTATACCTGGGTAAAGATGTAACTCATCACTGAGGAACCTGTGAAGATCTTCATCTCTTCTTCGTAGTTCCGATGACATAAGGAATGCCCAGTCTGATATAGAAGAGCACTGCGTATCTAAAGCATCCTGTCGCTTCCTTATGAATCCTTGAAAATCCATTCTTTGCTGCTCCAAAACCTACATGTGGAGTGTTTATTAGTACAACTCATATTCAATTAATTTCTAAATATATAAAAAATAAAACTAAGACTTTAAAACATTGTTGAAACTTTATTTGTCGATTAAAATCAAAACGTTTCGGGAAACAGACTTTCCCCATCTTCACTGGGAATTAAAGTGAAAAAATCAAACCTTGAATCTGAAAATTAACCGCAGTAATCACAGTAAAATAACAAAATTCAAAGCAAAAGTTTTCAAACTTTAAATTGCAAATAATACAAAATTATCAATCTAACAAAATACCAATAAATGGGTTAAGAAAATTACCTTTAAAAAGTTAAGTTTTAATTATTAACATTTAGAATAAGCACTGATCAGTGGTGGCTCGTGACTAAAAATTCTAGGGGTGCTGTCTCTAAGAATGGGTTGAAATAATTACTGAAATAAAAGGATGAGCATTGAGCAATGAATAAAAGTTTCAAAAGTTATTGAAAAAGTTATTCAGTGAGCTCATCCTTATATTGTTCTTGATTATTTCAATTGTAAATAAAAAATTTAGGGGTACTGCAGTTCCGCAGTGCCTACCGACGAGCCGCCACTGGCACTGATCCCTTATTTTTAATAAGTATTTGACTGTGGTTGTGTTGCTAGTTTTTGTAGTTGTTTTAAATTTTATTTTTGTTTCTATATCCGAAACGTTTGAGTTTTTATGCGCAAGAGCTTGAAGCCTTGATTTTACTTCCCATATGGAAACTGAAATTCCTTCTGCACATATCCATCAGCAGCATTTTAACTTCTAAATGAGTTATTCACTGTTTGTTTGACAAGAGACACGAACGTCTCATGGAAGAGCTTCATCTGGAATAGGATAAACAAATCATCATAAGGTTGTTCATTTACTTGCTCATGCGTTCCTGCTGTTCCTTGCAATCCTGTTAATATGTTTTGAGTATGATGATTATGACTCCTGAGGTTGTTCGCAAGCATGTCTGCCTCCTGCCGCAGTTCCATCTCCTGGTTCACGTACATTTCGTTCCAAGCTGCTTCACCGGCGTTAGTAAAAACGCGAGTTTCCAATTCTGATTCTCCAATTTGTGTTACGGCAGCGTGGTTTCGCATCAACACCTGCAGAAGGGAACAGGATATGCGAGGCATACATAACCTAAACGAAGAAGGTTACTAGCAACATAGAATATCTACACATTTTTTGATGGAACAGTAGTAGTGTTTATTGGAAGTTAATACGATGCAAGAATATGGCAAGAAGTTATCATGCCAGTTCCAACAAACAAGTTCGAACTCCGCTGTAAATTTTCGCTCCGTTTCTCTCAATGAAGGTCGATAGATTTATCTATCTAAATTTTTTCTCAGATAAGACGTAAAGTTTATTACCTGAGAAACGAGTGAGGAGAAAAAACGGGTAGCTCAAAAACTTGTGAAGTTTGATTGGCTAATTGAGAAGGAGGTAGACTTAAAAGATCCTTTTACAGTGCTTATGTATGAAACAAGTGAGGAAAAAAAACGGAGTACCTCAAAAACTTACAAAATTTGATTGGCTTTATATTGCTAATTTAAAAATGCGAAGCAAAACGTTTTTGGTTATAATAATTACTGAAAAAGTTTAATAAACTTGGGCTTTTAACTGAATTTAGCTAAATTATAAATAAAGACTATTTTAACGCACACAAAAAAAAATTTGCTTACATAACGTTACATACCTGTTTTTAATGGAAATTATATAAATCAATGGCATGAATATTCGTGTAATAATAAATAAATACATGCATACATTGTCAAAACTCTCACTTATCAAAGATTTGGGGTGGAGAAGACAAACAACTCGGATGTAACTTACGGAAGATAGTGAAAAGGAGAAAAGTTAGAAAGTAAAGCGTACACCGACATCTACACAGGCGTCCCCCGGTGGACCAGCCCCACTCCCACTCCCATATCGTAAAATTCTACACCTGCGACGCTTCCTTCATACGTCATGCGAGGTGGTGCTTCCAGGTCTCGTAAAAATAAGAGAGAGAGAGAGAGAGAGAGTCCCGAACTTACGTACTTCTAGGAAACCGCCTCTATTCCAACTTAGCTGCAGCCACTTCTCGTCCACGTTTCCTCACGCAATCATTCACAATGTCCATCCATCTTCTCAACTTTCTCTCCTACCTTCGCAAACACTCTTTTACACTCTTTTCACACCTTTCCTCAGTCTTCACTTTCAGTGGCTTATGAACACCACATCTTTCCAGAACCACGCGATTTCTTACTCTATCAATCCGACGTACGCCACACATACTTCTAAGATTATCCATCTTAACCGTTCTTACGCTTGACTTCTTCATTTCACGCCATGCCAACGTTTCACACCAATACAAATGTGTCAGTACTAACACACTTTCATGTAAACATCTTAGTATCCTAATCCAGTTTCCACTTTCTCACAGGTGTTTACAGCGCACTCGCCACCTTTCTCCCTTGATTGACTCTACTATTATCTTCAGCCACACTCGTGCCTCTTTTGTTCAAAACACATTCCAGATGCTTAAAAGACTCTACCACCTTTAGTGTTTCACTATTCACCATCACATGATAGTTCAATTTTCCCTCACTATCCACTATCAATAACATGCTCTTACCCAAATTCACTTCCAACAATTTTTCTCTCACACCTCCACAAAACTCTCAACAACCTCTTGTATATCACACTCACTCTGGACAAATATCACAGCATCATCCGCATACAACAGATTCGACAGGCCCCACCTTTTCCTATCACACACCAGATTTAATTTGCTTTCTAGCAGACGCACTTTAACCTCCATCCATAAACAGACTGGACAGACACGAATAAATCACACATCCTTAACGCACACCAATACTTACCTCAACCATTCACTCAGTTTTATTTACTCTTACACATGCGATAATTCCATCATATAAATTTTTCACCACATTCATGAGTCTACCGTCAACCCCATATATACTCAAGACCGGTCACAGTACTTCTTTATTCCCTCTACCATACGCTTGCTCAAGATCCATAAACGTCACGTATACCTTACAATCCTTTTCACATGCTTTCTCAGTCACTTGCCTCACTGCAAACACTTGATCCATACAGACTCTTCCACCTCGAAACCCTCCTTATAGTTCTTACATTCACCCCCTTTTACCTTTCATTTTTTACAATGGAACAATAATTGTTTCCCCCCAGTCTTCAGGAACAATGCCATTCATCCATGCACTCTGACATGTGCACCACAACCACTCCAACCCTTTCAATCCCACATACTCAATCATTTCATTTCCCCATACATTCCACCACTTTTCCATTTTCAGTTTGCGAACAGCCGCTTTCACTTCACCCATAGTATGTTCTCAGGCATTCTGTCAAATGCTCTCCCGAAATCGCCAAATCCCACCATACATTTGCACTCCTATCATCAATTCCACCCACCAAACCCTCGAAATATTCCTTCCATCTTTCCCGTAGATCCGCATCCGCTGTGATCATTCTTCGATTTTCATCCCTTACTCTCAAACGTTTTTCTTAATTTAATTTCTGCACTTCCTCACTCCTTTCTGGAACAACTTTCTATTCTCTACGTAATCCTCATTCCTTCTCCTTCCAAATGCATTGTTTACTGCCGCACATGTGTTAAATAATTATTAAAATTAATTAATTGGCACGTACGAAAAAATGTGTGCCAACACTGTCTTCATCCCTTGAAAACAAGGACATACTTAACAAGTTCATGTCTTCAACTGTCTTTCAGTATGACCATACCCTCTAATACTCGACTAATTTATTCATGCCATTTTAAAAATAAAATTAAAAAGGGCCTTACCTCACTGATTCCTGATTCAATGCGATCGCTAATAAGATCCGTTTCCTGTCTAAAGTCCTTCCTGAAGTCCCCTTCTTCAGTTTTTGCTTTCTCAATTCTCCTCTGAAGATCGTCAGTCAAAGTGTCAACAATGATTTCCGTTTTATTCAGACTGGAACAACGGTTTTTTAGTAAGTTTCAACTCCGATTTTGGCAGTAAAACTTGAAGCCTAAATTATGAAATGTGCTTCTGGGCACGAAAGAGTTATGCGTTTCCTCGGACGGTGAATTACGCCCCAAGTTGTATTAACTTTCAGCCTGTCGAAATCCAATGGTTGGCGCTTTTAACTTGTACTCAAATGGTGATGGGTTCGAATCCTGGTGTAGTAATTTTGCATATATCCATATATATATATGTGCTTACATAACGTTACATAACGTGTGTGTGTGTGTGTGTGTGTGTAAGTCGTACAACATCTACACTGTAAAATATAAAGGAAAACTTTGCTAATATTCAGGTGTCATCTGATCTACCACCAAATTACTTTGGTGGTAGATCATACGAAAACATTACACCTCTGAATGGAATAAATTCAGTTTCAATTTTAAAGAAAAACGAAATTGGCTGATGTGTAATTTCCCTTTTTCTTAAAAATTAAATTAAATTTGGTCCATTTGAAGTGAGTATAATATTATAATAAAAACCCACTCTAATAGACAGAGTTTATTTCCACAACAGTTTCGATGCCCACTGGCATCCTCTTCGGGTGGATACAGAAAAACGTTTTTCTGTATCCACCCGAAGAGGATGCCAGTGGGCATCGAAACTGTTGTGGAAATAAACTCTGTCTATTAGAGTGGGTTTTAATTATCATATTTTGACCTTCACGTAGAAAAAAGTGGTTTTTTGCATTTATGAGTATAATATTTCTGTTTGATGTCAAAGAAATAATTACAAAGTAATTTGATGGCAGGAAAACCACTTTCATTTTTGGTGTGAGTTCCTGATAATTTCTTATTATTTATTATTATTATTTATTATTTTTTTTAATTATCTTATTTATTATACATCGAAGGTTAACACAGTAAATAATAAACTCCGTCCTCAGCGTAATGTTATTTTACTCGTATATTTAACCTTTTCCTACAATTTTCTTTCATTGGTGGTCATTTTTCCAATTTCTTTCACAGGACCATTGAGTTAATTAACTATGTTTAAAAATTACTCTCTCATAAAGCTCTGCTCACGTTACTTTTCGGGAGTTTTCAACTCCTTTTATATAGTAATTGTGGCTGTAGGCGTCTGGTAATTCAGTAGTTACGGTGACGGTCCCTGAGCGATGGGGCTCTGGTTCATTCTCACATGTTGGTTCCTGGATTAGGTTGGCCGCTTACGGTTTATGTCATTGTTCGGGTTAAAGGTGATCCTTGAGGGCACACTCACCACAACATCGTATGGAAATGATTGTTGTTACCTGGTTGTTACTTTTATCTAACTATGACTATGTCGCTGGGCTCATAAAAAAGTTTGAAGAGAATTAAATTCATTACCAAACGTGATTTTCTCAGTCACTAGCTTTTGTGTTGAAAATAAGGTAAGTCTTTCACTTCCCTTTAAAGTTTAATGCTTTTTCTTAAATGTAGTTATTTGGTTACATCATCTATCTTTAGTCAATGTTTCAAATGCAAATAATATTCTACTATAACCTCGTAGATCGGTAGCACTATTTCGGTTCGTTTGGTAACCCGAAAATAGGATACTTCCAGTCCTTCTTTGTTTTAAAAGTTCGCCATAATTGCTTTTGTTCCTCATATGCATTTTTAACTTGAACAACATAAGTTTTCTCAACATAATTTTATTGTTAAGCTTTAATTCGTCTAAAACGCAAAAAAGATCAATGATAATGCGTTTAAATCAGCCTCAAACAGTAAAGTTCATAATTCGACGTCTTCATGTTTGTCAGTTAATTCAAACTATTTCGTGGTGGTTTGAGATTCTTAAAATTTCTGGCTGAGCCACCTGCCAGATGCGTAAGAGTTATCGCTGTACAATGAAAATTATAGAGATACATTTACTATAAAAGTATCTGCTCGATGGTTCGACTCCACGCACTTCTCATAAATATCGAGTGCCATTTGGTAATAAATAAATCTACTAGCACTAATAGACAGTGCCAATTGGGAAAATGAATTCAATGATGCCACAATGAGGCAAAAGCCATAATCTCTCTCGTATGGATATGAATATGATATAGATATGATATGGATATAGATATGAATATGAATATGGATATGAATATAGATATAGATATGAATTTTTTTAATTTGCTTGAAATTAAGAACTAAAATTTCCTATATTTTTATGTAATTTTACAGAGAAAAAAATTGTATTGTTTCATTGAATTAATCTTTTGTTCAAAAATAAAACGAAAGCGTTATTTCTTCTTTTAGCCAAACTCAGCTGATTTAGCTTCGTTTCAAATCAAGACGTTTACCGTTTAAATACTGCGAAAAGTATACCTTCTTTCGCGATACACAAATAAACTCACGTGAATATATTTTGCTTAGTGACTAAGAGAGTTAATTATGAACTATTGCATAGTGCCAAATTTGTTTAGAAAATTATCAAATAATATCGTTTAAAACCCTTCAATTCCCTTAAAAACCTGTATTATTAAACTGAATTTATCGTATGAAACCGGAAGACATATCATTCCTATCTTTCAGTTTTCACTGACATGTCTTACCATTTCGGATTACATATTCATATATTAACAAATAATAATGTGAAAGTTTGTTAAATAAAAATTAATAAAAATCTCAAACCAATATGAAGATCAAACGGTTTGCAATACGTTATTGCATTGGCATTTAGCTGGAGTTTCGTTTCTGTAGTAATGTTTATGAAATATATCGTAATAGAAAGAGGGAAGTGTAGGTAAAGTATTAAATGATACATTGTAACGTCCTTATAATCTACGTCCTTAAATGTAACGTCCTTACAATCTACGTTCTTAAACGTAACGTCCTTACAATCTACGTCTTAAACGTAACGTCCTTACAGTCTACGTTCTTAAACGTAACGTCCTTACAATCTACGTCCTTAAACGTAACGTCCTTACAGTCTACGTTCTTAAACGTAACGTCCTTACAATCTACGTCCTTAAATGTAACGTCCTTACAAGCTAAGTCCTTAAATGTAACGTCCTTACAATCCAACATGGATGAGTCGCTAAATCGAAACCTGAATGACTAGTATTTAAAAGTTACCTGGCCGAGATTTCGTGGTAAGTGTTCTCGTTCACAGAGATGAAGCTTTGACTCTGGAGTCGAACCAAGACGAGTTCTTTGACAACATTATTCATTCGTGTTTGCAGTTCCTTCGAGGGAATGAGAAATATTAACATTTAAGAGAGGAATCCCAAATGGAGAAAGAGGCTGAAAATAGATGAATGGGAATTCACAGACATAAATAGTAGGACTTACATCATTTCGGTTCAATTCCATTAGACCAAAAACAATATCACTAAAACCTAATTTAATTTCGTTAAACCGAAAGTACAACCCCCTATTTATTTCAAATTATAAAAATAAGACAATTTTATACGTAAATTTTAGTACAAGAAACCAATTCAGAAATAGTTATAAGCTGTTCTTTCACTTTTTAGCTTCATTTGACGAAGGAACATAAATTCTGAAACTTCTCGTATATATACTATACGGTATGTTATTCTAAGAAATAATTAATACTCCTCGATACTTTGTTCCGGTTTATTAAGGAGCAAAATCCCATATAATAAGTATGATGATCTTACTTACGGATAGTAATTATGCCATTAATTAAAAATGAATTTATCAGTAACGAATAGGGTGGCCAGACGTCCGGCTTTAGGCGGATAGTCCGCCTTTTGAGCACTCTATACTTAGGGTGGCCATTTCCAAATTTCCAAAAAGGAGGACACTGCGTATGTGGCCGTACGTTAACATACTGTATATATATAATATATATATGTTAACGTACGGCCACATACGCAGTGTCCTCCTTTTTAAATGGCCACCCTAGTAACGAACTGATTGGGAAAACTGAATAAAACGTAAAATGATAAAAGATAAGGATAAAAATGTAAAAAAAAATTAATCCAATTACCCTGATGAAATTTTCCGTGTTGATGTGAAGGTGTTTGGCGTGATCTCTCGATCTCATGATAAGATTACCGTGTTTCGAAGCGAACATGTTAACTGCTTCGGAAAGTTTTATGAGAGTATCGCCTTGCTGCGTCGAAAAGGTTAAAAAGAAATCTTGTAACATCTCCACCTAAAAACAATAAAATTTATTTCTTATTTTTTAAGACTGAAAATAATGAACCAAATCTTACTTTGACGTGAAATTCAATGTTTTGAAAGTTAGAATTTTTATTTATTCTAAAAAAAAAGATGTAGTAAACGTTTAAAGGTAAAAATTAAGGGCATGTTTGAATTATTTGCTCGTAACGTTTTAATTCGCTCAAAGGAATTAACTTGGAAACCGGGTCTGAATCCTTTAAAGCGTAAAAATTGTGTCCATTTGGGACTGTCACCTTTGTGATGAGGTCAACCCCCATATTTGTGACAGACGACGCCTGCTCACCCAAGAGAGACGTTAATGTCACCATTGCAGGGAGGAACGTCTTCTTGTGGAAATTCTGAATAGAGCGCACCTGATCGTCCCTCAACGTTTGCAGGTTTTCCAAGTTCTTCTCAATGCTCGTTTGTCCTGCGTACACCTTTGGAAATGAAGGTTTTATTCATGGTTAATATTATAAACATAATACATCTGTTTACTCTTCCTTAATTCCATTTATAACATCTGTTTACTCTTCCTTAATTCCATTTATAACATCTGTTTACTCTTCCTTAATTCCATTTATAACATCTGTTTACTCTTCCTTAATTCCATTTATAACATCTGTTTACTCTTCCTTAATTCCATTTATAACATCTGTTTACTCTTCCTTAATTCCATTTATAACATCTGTTTACTCTTCCTTAATTCCATTTATAACATCTGTTTACTCTTCCTTAATTCCATTTATAACATCTGTTTACTCTTCCTTAATTCCATTTATAACATCTGTTTACTCTTCCTTAATTCCATTTATAACATCTGTTTACTCTTCCTTAATTCCATTTATAACATCTGTTTACTCTTCCTTAATTCCATTTATAACATCTGTTCACTCTTCCTTAATTCCATTTATAACATCTGTTTACTCTTCCTTAATTCCATTTATAACATCTGTTTACTCTTCCTTAATTCCATTTACAACATCTGTTTACTCTTGCTTAATTCCATTTATAACATCTGTTTCCTCTTCCTTAATTCCATTTATAACATCTGTTTACTCTCCCTTAATTCCATTTATAACATCTGTTTACTCTTCCTTAATTCCATTTATATCAATAATAAAAATGTCTTTTCTTTTTTAAATGAATATTTTTTCGATCTTATTTGCTTTAAATCGATTCAAGTAAAAAATAAAATAGATAAAATTCCTTTCTTTATTTAATAAATAAATAAATAAATATAAGGAGCGCCCGGTAGTTCAGTGGTTACGGTGGTGGTCTCCGACCGGTGTGACGCTGGTTCGCTCCCGGTCGCTGATATCGGGTGGAATTGTGTTAGCCGCTTACTCTGTTTCTGCTCTGGCTGAGGTGACCGTTGGGGCACATTCACCCCCAACGTTATTTACCTGATCGGAAGTGAGTTTCTCTATCATCGCAACTTGCGATGTTGTTGTTCTGACGAGGGCAGCTATCTGCTCTGAAAGTGCCCCCAGCTCCTGACCTCTCTTCTCTAGACTTCCCCCAAGGTTGTCTCTGAGCTCCTTGCAGAAGGCGGACTGCGTTTCCGTGAACTGCATAAGGGCTTCGTCCATCCTCAAAATCTTTTGATTGAAACCTCTCCGAAAGTCGGTCGAAGCTCGATGATTTTCACGCATATTATGAGTGCTGTGAATCTGGTAACTGTATTAAAAAGGTAGAAAATGAACACATTAGTTTCTAATTCAATCAATCCATTATTGAAGACTGACATCGCTACTGCAATTTCTGCTTGTTTCTATGGTAAAAATAAGCCTGCAGTGGAGCACTCAGGAAAGCGGAGTCACGCACACTATAAAGAATGAACTGTTATGGTCAGTAAAAACCATAATCAAACTCGTGTGTCCGAGAATTGTGCTGAAAGCGGGACTGAAGATTCCTGAAGTCAATCTCCAGTCTAAACTAAAGAATGTCTTTCACTCCTACGTTTTTTAAACCATACTGCTGACGTAAGTTATACCGAAATTGGTCTATATTACTCAGTGATGAGTATCATAATAAGATCAAAATAACATGCTGCATTGATTTGTCTCTTTACAAAGCTATTAAATCTCCAAGAATGCTTGACATTTAAAAAATTTCCTTTTGGGGAATGTAGTCTGTTGGCAGGTAAAACATCTCATCCCCTACCTCACTTTTGCGTTACTACAACCAATCATACACCCTCCTCGAGGGGTGTTTATAGAGATGAGACCCAAATAAGGCTCGCAGAATTTAGAATAATAATCCTATCATTAACATATTCTGTCGGGCATGGAGGCGTACATTCCATATTATATTCCCACTACGAATGCAAAAAAACCTTGGTTTAACTTTACATGTTCTAATGCTATCCGCAACAGAGAGAGGGCTTTCAGAAGCTACCGTCGCCATCCAACTTCTGATTCTCATTCAGCTTATATTTCTGCCCAGAATTGTGCAAAATCTGTTCTTCGACTTGCCAAAAATTCCTTCATCAGACAAAAAATGTGAAAACCTATCTAATTCTAATTCTTCTCACTCTTTCCGGTATCTAGCTAAGAACCACTCCAGCAACGTTACTTCCTCGTTTTTCCCTCCTCTTTTCATTCCTCCATCTCCTCCCCCCTCTGACTTTATTGTGTCTGAAATTAGAATCTCTTGCAAAGATGTTCTTTCTGCCCTATCTGGGTTCAACTCTAGGAAGGCGTACGGTCCTGATGGTATTCCTCCTGTTGTTCTCAAGAACTGTGCTTCCGTGCTGACACCCTGCCTAGGCAAACTCTTTCGTATTTGTCTTTCATCTGGTACTTTTCCTTCCTGCTGGAAGTTCGATTTCATTCAGTCTATCCCAAAGAAGGGCAACCGCTCTCAACCCTCCAACTAACGTCCAATTGTTTTGATTTCTTGCCTTTCTAACATTTTTTAATCTATCCTTGATAGGAAGATTCTTAAACACCTCTCTTCTCAAAATCTTCTTTCAGTTCGTCAGTATGGGTTCCGCAAGGGACGCTCTACCGTCGATCTTGCATAATTCTCTGACTCTTGTCATCCTCCTTTCGGGATTTCGGTGAAACTTTTGTTATTGCGCTAGACATATCAAAAGCTTTTGATAGAGTTTGGCACAAATCTTTAATTCCCAAACTGCCCTCCATCGGTTTCTATCCTTCTATCTGTGCCTTCATCTCTAATTTCCTTTCTGACCGATCTGTAGCTGCAGTTATAAATGGCCACTGCTCTCCTAAAGCCATTAATAGTGGTGTTCCTCAGGGTTTTGTCCTGTTCCCCACGCTTTTCCTTTTATTTATCAATGATCTATTAAGTCGCACTTCCTGTCCTATCCACTCTTATGCCGATGATTCCATTCTTCACTTCTCCACCCGCTTCGCAAAGCGTCCCACTCAACAGTCACTTCGTCACTCCATGTTTCGCGTAGGACGGCTATGGTACACCTGTCCTCTGATTTTTTGCCATCTCTGATTGCGGCAAAGAAAACCCTATGACTTTCACTGCCTCAAAAACTCAGTTCCTCCATCTGTCTGGTCGTCACAGTCTTCCACACAGACTTCAACAATACAAAGCTCAATCCTTCCTCTTCTCTTAACATTCTTGGCGTTTCCTTTTCTCGTGATCTTTCCTGGAAGGATCACATATACTCTCTTTCCAAAACAGCTTCTAAGAGGTTAGGTATGCTGTACCGGCTCCGGAGTTTCTTCACACCTACTCAGTTGCTGTCTCTGTACAGGGGTCTTGTCCGTGCCTGTATGAAGTACGTTTCTCATGTGTGGGGTGACTCAACCCACACAGTTCTGCATGATCGAGTGGAATCAAAGGCTTTTTTCTCATCAATTCCCCGCCTCTTACTGACTGTCTTCAATTCCTCTCTCTTCGCCGCAATGTTGCCTCACTCTCCCTTTACTATCGCTTTTATAACGGACACTGCTCTTCTGAAATCTCTAACTGCATGCTTCCTCCCGTAAGGAAAACATGCAGCACCAGACTTTCAACACATTCTCATTCCTTTTCTGTCCAACTCTTTAAAGCAAGGGTTAATCGATATTTTCAATCTTTAATCTACTCAACCTGTGAATTGTGGAACAATCTTGCTCAATCCATCTTTCCCCCTGTCTATGACCTCTAATCTTTCAAACGCAGTGTCCTGGCATTTCGAAAAGCTGAACCTTGATTTTGGCTCTCATTTTCTTCTATGGGATGGCGTTTTGGCGGGCATTCACCCTTGGCCCCTCTTTCATGCATCAAAAAAAATATATTCTTCATGTAAAACCCATTTTTTATTTAGAAATTAGTGGTCCAGGTGTGTGAGACATATTCTCTCAAATGTCCATGGCACTGATACCCAGTGACTTATAATTTGCTGGATAGGAAGTGGGAAATTAGTAGAATTAATGAAATTTAATATTTTATACCTGAAAATAACGAAATAAACAGTTATGTTAATTGTTGAGAATCAAAATATGAGTCTAATTTTAGGGAACGACACTGAACAAAAAACTCACTCCCTAGAATGTGATCCAAGAAACGACGAAATATCCGACTGAGGCTCAGTAAATGTTGTACCATGTTCCACGGGAAACTCTGACGTTACTTCAGAAACTTCAGACGATATTCTTTCAGTTTCTGTTTCTTTATCTTTTTTCTCTTTATTCCTTCTCCGCCTCTTCTCTTCCCTCATTTCTTTCCTTGCTAACCTTTCCTTCCGTCTGTATTCCCTCCAAGAAGGTCCTCCGCCACATTTACTCTCTTCTGGCGCGGTGGATGTAGCACTTTCGACACGCTTCTATTCGTGCCCCTAAATCCATCAATCTTTTCTCCATTTTCTCCACATAGTCTCTCGATAAACAAATGGTCTACGGGTGAAACATAGAATTTCATTAGCTTGACCAATAAGTATTTGGTTGGAGTTTGAGGCTAATTAAAAAGGTATTACATTATAATGATATACTCTACATGAGGATACGTTATTAAAACAAACATCACTTATTTTTATAAACATTAGGCTCCCCCTAGATAAGATTAATATATTTATAAGAAATATGATATGAAATTCGTCATCGATATTGAAATTTGGGTGTAAAAACTGATATTGTAGAACTTGCTTCATTTTCAGATGAAATAAATCAAGTACAGACCTAAATATCATAGATGCGTATAGCTGGACAATATCAATTTAGTTCTTACATATACTGTTTAAAGAAATGATTTTCGTGATGAGAGAAGATAATCATAGAAAGGAAATGTGTATATCGCAAAATTACGTAGTATTCCACTGAACTGATTAATTTAGTGAAGATTATTTAATGTAAAAACTGCGCATGACATAAACAGTCTTAGAATTTGGAGATATTCTTGTGAAATGACCAAAATGGCTTCTGGGGAAATCTAATCGAGGATTCAAAAGTTTGCAAGCAGTTTCAAATTGAATTTTCATTCACATAAAAAATTAAAACTGTGTTTGTAAATGCTAATCTGAAAACAGACTTTTCTGGAACTCCTCCACCCAGTTAATATGTGTTACCGATGAACTTATGCCAGTACCTCATAAAAAAAGAAACTGATAATGAAAAAAGATTATTTTGACGGCAAAAGCTCCTAGTGAAGGACGTCCTACCTTTCCATCTTCGACTAAAGTTTTCTGAGGATATGTCTCATCAGAAATCATGACATTCTCCAGTTCAGTATTACGTAGCGAAGGAGCTTTTGTTGCAAGGACGAAACTCGAAAGTTGAAAGTTGTGACTAGGATCTTTCACGTGTTGTGCACTGTCTTTGAATTCAAGGTCATTCGTTAAATGAAGAAGTGAGGATGCAGAGGAAGTATCGGTGACACTTTTTCCAGGAGAAACAGAAACTCCTTCCGCAGGAAGCGTGTTCTGCGCCATTTCTCTTTCGGAATGGTGTGAGGTAAGGCGTTGTGGCACCGGGAGAGGGGGAAAGTCTTCCATGAGGGATGGATCATTACGAGAATTACCCTCAAAAGGAGACTGCAGGGGAAAAGCGTTTTTGGAAGGGAATTCCGAAGAGCCCAGCTGGCAGTAGAGTAGTTCCTGACGAAGAGAGTCGACTTCAGCCCAATATTCCTGCAAAGAAGAAGGTGGAATATTAATCACGATGAAGCTCTATAATGTTTGCTCTGTTAAAGAAAATGGCTGCACTTTGTTCGATCGCATTTGATGTTGAAGAAAAACTAAAATTATTGTTTAACTCTAAACTTTTGTTATGCGAAAATTTGTATCTTAATTTAGAAATAGTTTTATCTTGAACCTGATAACTTTTAGGCCCTACTTGAAATCGTATGATTATAATGAAATAGTTTAAGGTACCGATTGGATAAGCTCTGTTCGTGGTCTGAAAACAAGATTTTGTCATTCAGTTCTTCCAAGTTACCCTAACAGAGCTAGGCCTGACATGACTTAATGCTATACTATTATTACTAAGAGGGCCACGTCGTACCACCGCTTCCAGTTAGATCAGCGAGGTCAAGCGACATTGGGTCTTTTCAGTAGCTGTAGCCTGTATGTGAATCACTCTTTGCTTTCATATTAACATACGCATTGCTAGAAATGGAAAGTACAGCACTTGTTTTACACCATTTGGTACGTAAATCAAAATTTTAATTGACTAGAATTTGTGCAATAACAAAACTAACCCCTAAATAGAGAAAACTGAAACCAACCCCTAAATGAACCCCTAAATAAAGGAAACTGAAATAGGTTTTTGTATGTATGTTTTAGAGTACGTTTTACTACGCATCATTCGAATGTAATTCTATCATCCATGGTTGAGTCTTGTATTTAATTACTGCATTTAATTTGCTGGATGATGAAATTATTCTTTGTCTTAGCTAGTTTCACTAATGCATATTAATGATCTTCCCAGTGCCAGTCTGAAGTTTGTAAATAATGTTATTAACTTTTCTCCTACACTCTTAAGGGCATATTACTTTGTCTTAATAGAAACAACACACAAATCAAATTTCCAAAGCGAGTTTAATAATTTTAGATTTATTTACCTTTGGGTGATTGTTCGGCGGAATTCTTAACAAAAACTTTTTACTAATTTTGCTGCTTGATTTGGGCCAAGCTAAAGAGTAATACAGCGGGTTTTTCTATCCTTCATGCTTCTAAAAAGGATAACATTATCTAGATCATTATGGAGTTTCATCTTCCTTAAGAAATTAAGACCGGCGTGCCCCAAGGCTGAAAGTTAGGCCTCACACTTTTTATTATTTATGTTATTTATACAGTATTTAGAGTCGTACTCTAATATACCATCATTCGATAGTATCAATGAACGCAGAACATGATCGCCTTACCATTGTTATTGTGACTTTGACAAACAGATAACATTGAAACAATATGTATGTATGTATATATAAATATGGTATTTGCCTAAAAGATATATGAGAATTTGGTAATAGAATTAATGGTTACATCCAATAATGTGTTGTTACTTTTAAGAACTAGACAATAAATTATCATTTAAACATGTTAACTCATGATTTTTATCGGTTGTCCGAAATGCTGCCTTCATTCCTTATTGAGACTCGTTTTATTCGCATTTGAATTACGAGTGAATAACCTTGATAATTTACCCAAACTTCTTAGAATTTCAGTGAATAAGATTACTTAGAAATATAGGTAAAATTGCGCGTTCAATTCACTTATCTTGCTCCAGGTAAAGTCAAACGAGCCATAAGAATACTGTGCTGTACTTCCAGCTGTGTATAATTTAAATAAATGTACCGATCAGAAGTAAATATCTGTAGAAGCACGGATGTTATACGTAAAGAGAAAAGGATGTTTAAATAATTCACGACGCGGTTGGAAGTTAGCTGCAATCACCATTTTATAATTGTATATCCATTAAAATGTTCAGTGATGTGCCATAAACATTTAAGTCTTTTAAATGCCTCAATTCTCTTCGGTGATTCATGTATCATCATTAGACATAAATAGATTTGGAACACACTTTCTAATATAATGATCTGATCACTGTTAAGGACAGGATTTTGAGTGTATCAATTCCATTACATTATTATTATTATTATTATTAGTAGTAGTAGTAGTAGTAGTAGTAGTAGTAGTAGTAATAGTAGTAGTAGTCGTAGTAGTAGTAGTGAAATTAACGAAAGTTTTATAATTAGTTCAACCTACAAATGTTTTAAACTTCAGTTTACTTGGGTGTGTGTGGTGTATATATATATATATATATATATATATATATATATATATATATATATTATATATATATATATATATATATATATATATATATACATTCAACTGCAAAGAACACGCAGTATAAATAACGTAAAGAACGACGCTTGTATAGGAGATATTCCGCGCAAGACGAGAGAGAGAAAACGGAACAAATGAAAAAATGAAGTAACCACAGAGGTTAACAGAGGTCATAAAGCAATGCTTAAGAATTGTTGGCCAGTAGCTATCACCTCCCACTTTATAAAGTGCTTCGAACAGGTAATGAAAGGCATAATTGCTTGTTACCTGCAAGAAAAGAATTTCCTCATTCCGAACCAACTTGGCTTCAGGGTTGGAAGATCGTGCCTATCGCAGTTATCAGACGAGGAGAAGAAAATATTGGAAACATTGTGTCGAAGACAAAACATAGATGTAATATACTAGTAATATACTGATTTTACTAAAGCCTTCGATAAGTGTGATCATGCAGTTATTGTATACAAACTTAAGAATACAGGAATTACTGGAAACACTTAATTTTCTACCTCAAAGTACACAAAGAGTGGGAGTAAACAGTTATATCTGAAGTCTCAGAAGGCCTCAGCTCCGTCCGACAAGGTACAGTATTAGCTCCCTTACAGTTTATAATAATGAATGCAGACGCTGATGCAAATATTAATAACAGATTAACAGTATCGTATCGTGTTTCGCGGGTGACACAAAGATATACAAGGAAATATCAAACGAAGGTGACATAGAGAAATTATGAAATGACACTAAGACATTATTCAAGTGGACGGAAGACAACAATGTGAAGTTCAACGAAAAAAAATTACAGCTTATAATATATGGCAACAACATTGTCCTACAGAATGAAAGATACAAAACTCTGTAAGACAAACAGATAACATCAAGCTCGCAATTCAGGGATCTTCGAGTAACAATGTTATGAGATGCAGAATCCAGAGAGCACTATATCATTAAAATTACAACGGCTAAAAAAGTAATGGGAATTATCTGGAGGAACTTCCACAACAGAAAAGCAAACATCATGCTCAAATTATGAAAGAGTCTCGTCCTACCAATAATTGAATATTGCACAGTACTCACAAACCCAAATAGAAAAAGAGACATTGCAAACATATAGGCCATACAAAGCACTTTTACGTCTAAGACAGAGGAAACAAAAGATGAAGACTACTGGTCTCGACTGCAGTCCCTGAAATTCTACTCTCTGGAGAGCGGTACACAATATTATATGCATTCAAATACTAGAGGGTTGTGTCCCTAACCTTAGAAATGAAATAGAAACAAACTGGAATGAGAGAAGAATCAGATTCTGTGCTGTCCCAGCTGCAGTTGGACAGGGACCCATGAAAACGAGGATGGAAAATACCCTGAGAATACGAGGCCCGAATACACCCACCCGAATAATTTCAAGAACTAGCTGGATAGGTTACTATGCGAAGACCCTGATCAGCCATGCTTGGCTGGCTACGAGGGCAAGAGGAGAGCCGAAACCCATTCTGTCCTTCACCAAATCCCGCAAATTCCACAAATTTAGGTATCTAAGGGTATCTACCAGTGGTTCCCAAGCTTTTTGAAGCGATGGCACATTAGAGCTGATTCGAATAACTCATGGCCCACCTCCCATGTTGCTAAGCTGGTATCATATTTATATAAGGTTTAATAAGCAAATTTTTGTTATTAACATTTATTAACATGATGCTAAAAGACAAACAAGTGGGCCATGGCGCAGCGGTTAGGAACCAGTGGTATATATGTTGGGGTAAATGTGATAAATTGGTAATTATGCATAATTACCGGTAAATATGCATAATCGAAAATATCATGACTTAACCTAACCAATTGTCAAGGGCGTACAGTTGACCTAACTGGGCATTCAATTGACCTAACCTTGAATGCCCTGTTAGGTCAATTGAATTGAATGCCAGGTTAGGTCAATTGAATGCCCGGTTAGGTCAACTGTAAGCCCTTGACAATTGGTTAGGTTAAGTCATGATATTTTCAATTATGCATATTTACCGGTAATTATGCATAATTACCAATTTATCACATTTACCCCAACATATATATATACAAAGGCTTGACAAAAATAAATAGACACTACGATGAATGTTCTGAAACTCGTTAAAGAAATTATAATCTACTGAAACCAAATTATCAAAGTAAAGTAATTACCAAAGGTAAATTAATATGATTTAACAATGCTACATGGTATTGCTACAAGAGTTTTCCAAAAATTGTTAGATTTCACAAGAGGTCGAATTATTGGACTTTGGGAAGAAGAGCAAAGTTAAAGGTGAATTTCAGAAGGGCTTTGCATTCCGTTATCAACAATTCACGGAGTCATTGTGCAGTTCAAGAATACCCAGGAAACAACAGTTGCTGATCGTCCTGGCCATCCAGGTACATCTGAAAGAACGCTTCGTACTGTCAAAAGACGTGCAGAAACGAACCTTCGCCAAACCGCTGTTGAATTGGCTGTTCAAGTTAAGGTTAGCTCTAGGACAATCGGACGATATCTTCACGATATGGCCTACTATTGCGGAGTAAATAGAAAAAGCCCATGCTGACACCTCGCAACATTACCCATCAGAAGCAGTGCGCAACATCGGTGGTCAAACATGATTCTTTCTTTTGTAATACCGTGATCCTCTCGCATGACTCTCAATTTGCTTCATTTCCAGATAGTGGGTATGTATATGTGGGTATGGAGACGTTTATCCCAAGAAATTTTTCTGAGGCATCAGCAAGCTACGGTAAAACATGAAGATTTTCTGTGACGGTATGGGTCCGGGGTATAATTTGGATCAGTGGACAAACACTGCTGGTGGTCTGCCCAGGAACTGATAACTCAGTCAAGTATGTAAAGATCCTGAAAGAGGGGCAGCTGCCCATTTATTCCGATGAAACTGTATCTTCATACCAAAGTATATTCATGGAAGATAGTGTCCCAGCTCATACTGCTTGTGCTACGCAGAGATGGCATGACAGCCATGGAGTTGAACGTCTTCCGTGGCCGGGTCAATCTTCAATAGAACAAGTGTGGTAATGCTAGATAGGTCATGAGAGAGCGGCAACCAAAGCCTACATCCAGGAAAAATCTCATCAAACCCATAAAAGAAGAATAGGCCGCAATACCTCAAGAACAAATGAACGGAATGCCATAATGTGTGTCACCTTTACCTAATGCAAAAGGGAACGCAATACAATGCTCAATATATTGATTCAATAAATTCGTTATTTGGAAAACCAAACGTGTCTATTAATTTTTGTCAACCTCTCTCTCTCTCTCTCTCTCTCTCTCTCTCTGTGTATCATATATATATATATATATAATATATATATATAATATATATATATATATATATAAGTATTAATGTTAAAACTGTGCGAATAAACTTTGGCAATGACAGATCTTATATCTCGTTCGTACTTTGCTTTCGTTGATGGCTTTGAAGAGGGATCACAGACTGACCAAACGTTCACTCCTTCATCGGAATGCAACGATTCCTGAGCCATTAAATCATTTCGGAGCGAAGCGAAATCTCTCTTTAATCAACAATAAATCCTTTTATGGCGTTTAACGACCCTTTCGAACGACGTCGCAAACTATACACTAAAAGTGAACAAGTTTTACGGATGCAAAAATGAAAATAAACAGAGTTACGAAAGAAACAAATATTGAAGATTCATTTTTCTATTTTTGTAACTTGAAATGGCGTAAGAAATATATTCTTAGGCGAGATTTCTTCTTTTGTTTTTTTAAGTTAATGATCTCTTAAAGAGACCAACACCAGCTAAATCGGCTTTCGCGCGTGGAAAGGATTGATATTTCAACGATATCTAAATGGTATGGAGGCGGTGGCCCTTCTACAACCAGTCCAGTTTCACCCTAAAATGCTACGCTGGGAGTTCTTCAACCAGAAAATTTCTTTAAATGGTACCAGAAACCAGCGTAGATTCTGATTAGCCGTTCAAGCGTCCACTTGATGTCCTGTCCTCATCAAGTATTCAGACATTATTTATCGGCGAAAGTTCGTGTGTGTGTGTGTGTGTGTGTGTGTGTGTGTGTTCCTGTTTTATGCGAGTCTAAGGTTTTGGTAAGGAATGAGTCATTACGACGCGTTTTGTCTTTTCTTCTTCTTTGGACACCGGCGATGGAATAAAAAGAAAGGAGAATGTGCCTGAATGCGTACAAATGTTGGACCCCCAAAAACTTTTAATTTAATTTAAACAAAACTTAGTTTGAATTTTAGACGAACAAATTACTGTAACCAAAATTATGGGGTCCAATTTTGTTATAATTTAATTAAATAATTAAGTAATTCCAAAATAAATTTTGTTTATATTAATACTCGAAATTCTATTTACTCAGAATTGGGTTCGACTTCATTTGTCAAATTCGAAATGAATGTATAAATTTTATATTTGTTTAATGAAAACCAAATTAATTTTGAAATAATATAATTTATTTAGTTCAAATTTAACAAAACTGAGTTTTATATTATTTTAATACAGTACTTTCTTAGTCTCAATCCCAAACAAAGTTTGTATTCGTATTAAATAAAAGGTTTCCTGGATCTGACGAAGGTCAAGGAAAATGCGTTGTAGCTGAAGTACCCTTAAGAACTGGATAAAAGGATCCAATAAACATTTGTACACCTGATATGAAAAATAATCTAAGCTCATTAAAATTTGGAGTCAAAGGTTAAATCTCAGTTTTAAAAGCTTAATGTACGATTATTGAAGATTTTTGATCTAATTAATTATTTATTGCCTCCAAATCACTTGAGCTTAACAACGAAATCTGAGTTCGTACATATTAAGTGATAAGTAAGTGATAAATTGTGCATATGTTATGTTGTATTATGAACAGTTGTGTTTACAGTTGTTTCTAAATTTCAAAAACTTAAAAACTGCAGGTCAGGTGTGATGGTACGTGACCTTATATGACCTCTTGTTCCCTAGTATGGCTCAATGTGCCGTTATGTAGCTCTGTGTGCCTCTAAATCAACTTTTTGTTTGCGTGTCTTTGAATTAATTCTTATATGACCTTATATAACCCGTGTGCCCTTATCCAATATCCCAACATCCAATATAATCCTCTACGCCATACGGCCTACGTAACCCATATATGATCCTTTATCCCCTTCCTTCAGTCTCGGGGCATGTGTTTTATGGGAAGGAATTATAAACTTCGTTCTCTTGCATGCAGGCAACAGGAACCTCACACGACGCTTCCTTCTTCTTATCTTGAACGCGCGAAAACATGTCCTTTTTACGCAAAAACACACGAAAATTGAAAGACTGAAATCGGTTTCAATTTCAGATTTACGAACGAGTCAAACTGAAGAATTTGACTTGTGTCGAATGAAAAACAAATGCAGTGAACACGCAACATTTGTAGTATCATGTTCGACACTGTCAGGTAAACAAGAGTGTGTATATACACACACACACACACTCACACACACACACACACACACACACTGTATATTATTGTTAGTAAGCGCAGTCAAGAAACTGTTAAATTTAAATGAGAATTTATTTGCATTTTAGACAAACAAAATACTGTATTCAAAATTATGAGACGAAATTTTGTTGAAATTGAAATTATAATTTTAGCAAATAAATTTTAAAATCAACTTAGTTTAGATTAAACACAAATAAGATTACATATTCGTGTACTCAATGGCAGACTTGTAGACGAAGTGCCAATGTGAGTCAGACTTGTACACGAAGTGCCAATGTGAGTCAGACTTGTACACGAAGTGCCATTATGAGGCAGACTTGTACACGAAGTGCCATTATGAGGCAGACTTGTACACGAACTGCCAATGAGAGTCAGACTTGTACACGAAGTGCCAATGTGAGTCAAACTTGTACACGAAGTGCCAATGTGAGTCAAACTTGCACACGAAGTGCCATTGTGAGTCAGTGTTACTTTAGCAGTCACTGTAATTTTATAAATATACGCAGATGTGGTATGTGGTGAAAATGCAGGCGTAATGAAGATCAATTGAGGGTGTTTCACTTGGTGAAAGGGCGGGGGGGGGGGGGGGGCACTCGTTAATGTAGACTATAGCGTCTCACTTTACTGTTATTTTTTTACAGTTTATATTCATTTGAGTGTACAGTAATATTTTGATTATGGGAAATATAATAAATTTACGATTAAAACAAGATTTAAAAGCCTTTTATTAACATGTAATAATAAATAGTTTGATTCACTCTGAAATTAGTGAGTTAGTGAGTTAGGGAGTTTATATTTCATTTGGTGCAATGTGGGTCTCCTTCAGGCGCGAAATATCACGGATCACACTTCCCGACCAGCCTATTTAGTCTGTGGTAATGAAGATAGTGGTACGGAAGCCTCTTAGTACATTGATCCCTTATTTGCTTAGCAATGATGCTGCGAGCTGCTCGTACCCTGAAATGGGTGTATGGGCGGAATGAAAAGATGTTAAACTCTTCATTCTTTAACTTAACTATAAAGGCATTAAGTAATTGTTATTTTATTTATATATATATATATATATATTAGTGATGTAGGTCACATCCGCATCCGCACATTTTCTCGCATCCGCATCCGCATCCGCACTTTGGACTGCGGATGTCGTGCGGATGTGGACCGTTGAGATAAAATGTCATTAATAAGCGGAAATTATCAAATTCTACTGTATTAATAGAACTAGTTCATTGTGCGCAAAAGTGATGCAAGCGACAAGACGAGAGGCTGTTCTTGTATGAAGTTACTCTCTTGCAACCTACTTAGATCCACGTTACAAAGCTAAGTTATTTTCACCTAGTACATTAGAACGAGTTAAATCATCACTTGGCAAAGCAGTTGAAGAGCTTCAATCTCTTGAATCTGTCGCTTCGCCACCCACCAAAAGAATAAAAGTTTCAGTGACAGAACCAACACCTTCAACAAGCAAATCTATCACAGAATCTGTCTCTCAGTTTCTTGAGTCAAGCAGCAATGATGAGACCTACGCGATGTCAAAAGATGTAGTAAAAATGATCGAGAGCTATCACCAAGAAAAACGCCTGGCTGCATGTGACAATCCTATTAGTTGGTGGAAAAATACGCAGAATATCTATCCATACTTGAGTAAACTTGCAAGGAAACATTTAGCCTGTCCTCCAACAAACGTACCAAGCGAGAGATTATTTAGCAGTGCTGGATTAATATATGATGAAAAGAGAAACAGACTGGCAGCAGAAAAGGCAGAAAAATTAATGTTCCTTAAGCATAACCTTCCTATAATTAAGTTTGAACATTAAACGATGAACATCTTAGTTTACTTTATTTTAATTACTCATTTATAAATATGCCTAATAAAACTTTAAACTTAATATAAATAGTTATCAAGCTAATTAAAGATCTCTTTCTATAAGGGTGGAGGTTGGGGAAAGAGGTCGGTGGGGTGCATTTGAGTTGGGTTCACGTCCCGCATCCTGGTAACACAATTATGGTTTCTAATTGTGGCTGAAACTCAACAAAATATAACGAATTTATTTGCAGACGAATTCACTAATTGATTTCTATATTAGTTAGATGCTTGATATTATTTTATATTTTCAGAGAAAAGTACAGCAATTATTGTACAATTAATCAATTATACTACATTATAGCTACAGCTCTCTCTATATAATAACTTATTATATACGTTAAACACAACAAATCTCGAATATATCCTAAAAAATAACGAAAATGTAGACATCCGCATCCGCATCAGCGGATGTTGAAATCAAACATCCGCATCCGCGGATGTGAAAAAAATGACATCCGCTACATCACTAATATATATATATATATATATATATATATATATATATATATTGCGGTGGAGAGCGCAAGAAAGCAACTCGCTATACCACCAAGCCAGGCCTAGAGGCGGGGACCACCAGCTTGACCTTCGTGTAAAGAGAGACCAACACACCGAACATCACCGAGTGTGTGTGTATAATATATATATATATATATATATATGTGTGTGTGTGTGTGTGTGTGTGTGTGTGTGTATATATGTGTGTGTGTGTGTGTGTGTATGCTATGCTCTTGCATACCTGACGAAATTGCAACAACCTTAAGGATACATACAGAACTCATCGCGGCAGGAATGTGCGTGTAGAAACATTAGCAGTGTCGCCATAACATCAGACATTTTTAATGAGAAGCACTATTAAATATCATAAAAAAGATATATAATAAAGGTTATGAGAAGTTAGGTTAGGTTAAGTTAAATACATTAGTTAGATTACGTCAACTGTCGTCATCCACAACTGAAAATGGAAAAATATCACGAATTTAACCTCTTTTGGACCACTGGGTCGAATATGTATCGTTTCTAATACACGCACTCATAACTTAACCCTACAAAAACTTCGGTCGTTAAGAGGTTAAATATATATATGTGTGTGTGTGTGTGTGTGTGTGTGTGTGTGATTCACGTTTGACAGTAGAAATCATTATTAACGATACAAAGCGTTGGTGTAAAGAAAATTGTGAAAGAGAGCGTCTTGTTCTTGTCCAAATGGCTAATTATTAATCAATTATTGCGAAAAATTGTTTGACAAATGAAACCGATTCCTGTCTCGTGTTTTGGCAGTTATTTAGAAGAGGACAGGATGGCAGACAGATAATAACATCCGCAAGTCAGTATTCTAAATTCAAATGATGTTGATTAAATAAGAATACAAGACTAAAAGCTCATCTTTTGCGGGGTAGGTTGGCATACGACCGTGTTCTGCGTTCTTCGCCCAATCTCCGGTTTCATTTGTGGCATCTCAAAACCTGTTACTTCTCATTTGGATCACGGGACTGGCAATTAGGAAAGGTTTCTGCTTACGTTACTTTCTCATAATTGAATTTTCAAGTTTCTTTTCGCGTTCATGATGTTGATACGGTCTTAAATCGACGTTAATATTTAAGCAGGACACAAATAGTTAGTAGCTATCCACAACCGGATTAGGAGGAATCAGTTGGAGTGCTATATTGTGTCTATATCGATATACTTCCTTTATTACTTCGTGTGTAACATTATATATATATATATATATATATATATATATATATATATATATATGATGAAAATAACCACGAAGGAAAAAAGGAAACACAGAATGGTGCTCAAGCGCTTTCGTCTAATAACATCCTCAGGAACAGTGAAATAAATAACAAATTTGAGATTATATACAGGTCACAAAAAATTAAATAGAAAAATAAAAATTGTAGGAGGAGCATACAAATTTATAAGGAAAAGCTACCAGAGTTTTAACACTTTGCCCCTCTTGTCTAAATCCGTTCTGAACGAATTCAGAACAACAGGATCAAGCGCAGAAAAACCCTGGCTAATATTGAAATTATTTGTAAGTAGAATAATGGCAGACTCAAGAATATTTCTATTAACAATGTTGCTTGAGTGAAACAAAACTTAAGCATTATTCCAATCAATACAGTGGGATAACTCTGACAAATGGACGAAAAGGGCACTGGACGACTGTCCTGTTCTAACGGAATATTGATGCTATTTTACATGCGTGTGCAAATCCTTTCCCGTCTGTCCAATGTAAAAGGAATCACATTGTTTACGGTCAATTTTATAGATAATACCTGAATTATTGGTAGGGCTATTTTTCACTATGATATTTTTCACAATATTGTCATATGAAAATACTACATTAATATTCAAAAGGTTAAGTACATATTGTGAAAAATATCATAGTAAAAAATGAAAGCGCTTGAGCACCATTCTGTGTTTCCTTTTTCCTTCGTGGTTATTTTCATCATAAATATTATTCACGTGTTACTTTCGTGAAATAATTTATATATATATATATATATATATATCGTAAAGAACGACGCTTGTATAGGAGGTATTCCGCGCAAGACGAGAGAGAGAGAACGAAACAAATGAAAAAATGAGGTAACCACCCGGGAATCGATCTGCATCTGACTGGCAATCGGAAGATCCCGGGTTCGATTCCCGGGTGGTTACCTCATTTTTTCATTTGTTTCGTTCTCTCTCTCTCGTCTTGCGCGGAATATCTCCTATACAAGCGTCGTTCTTTACGTTATTTATACTGCGTGTTCTTTGCAGTTGAATGTGTGTGTATATATATATATATATATATATATATATGTATGTATGTATAATATATATATATATTGCTCCTATTTTCTGTTCCTCCTTGATAATGTGAATATATCACGAAAGCGCTCGGACTTTGTGTTTCCTTTTCCTTGTGGTTGTTTGCTTATTAATAAGGTCACGTGTTATTTTGTGATTTTAGTGCATATATATATATATATATACTGTATATATATATATTAAAATTATTTCACGAAAATAACACGTGAATAATATTTATGATGAAAATAACCACCTCATTATAGGTCCATAGTTATACTGCAAGGACTTCATAGATTAGATACGGCAATACACTTCTCAAGTGCTTGTCTAATGGCATTAATCAAGAGACCGCAAAAAGTCACCCTTACGAAGGCGATTTCCACCCTCTATTCGATTACTCGTACAGTCCAAGAGCTGAATTCATTGCGGTCGTGAAGATGCATGTAGATTTTCGTTATATTCGGACTAACGACCAAAATGGTTCCTTGGCAGGTACAGAGGACGGCCTGAACGGACGCTTTCGGATACCAAGGGCTACCTTACTTTCTACGTTCGTAACCGCCTGAACAGATGCCTGAACCCTCCTCAGGACCACAAGGCCTCAAGGTTTACCCTGGCCGGAACCGACTAAATTTTAGAAAATCGAAGGGTCACAAGAAACTTCACTGAAAAATCAGAAGAATAATTCAGTCATCGCTCGTTTTTGGGAGATGTAACATCTCCTGAAATAGGCCCTAGCTATGGACTACGTTATCATCTGTTCATTCCTAAAAGAGTCTTAAATTCATTCGCGCGTCATCTTATAACTCGTGTCGTGATCTAATTTCAATTTATTTCTGTGCATTGCCCTTCGTTATTATAACATTGAAACCTTCAATTTCATTATTATTTGGCATTGTCTATTTATACTGACAGTTAATTCTTATACATTAACTTTTTGTAACTAACACTAATTTCTAATCAACTGTATTTTTGTGTTTTACGTACGTACTTTTATTAATCATTGCAATATTAAGTTTGTCAATTAAAGGAGAAAGCCACGCAGACTTTCCTTTCCTTGAAGGATTAGTGATGAAAACATTGGGGGTGGGGGGTGGGGGGGTATTAATAAATAAAATAATAGAATCCTATATACTATTGAGCTAAAATGTGCCTGTCTGTCTGTCTGTCCGCTTTCTTCGGAACTGTGCACAGCCTAAACGGCACATCGGAAAATTCTGCAACCACCACCAACTGATAGCCCATGAGCTGCCGATGTGCTCTGTCAAGATTCCAGGTCCTAGGTCACAATTACTGGGTCCGAAGGCCCCAGCACCGCGATAAAACTACAGAAAAGAACGCAGCCGTAAAAATCTTGAGCTTCACAGTGCTACCCGCCCGGGGGTAGTGAGGGAGGGGTATGGGATAATTGGGGGAGTGGGGGTGGAGGTAATGGGGAGAGGGTGGGGTAATTGGGGAGTGGGTGAGAGGGTAATGGGGGGAGTGGGGTAATGGGGGAGGGGTGGGGGTAATGGCGTTTTTTACTTTGTGTGGGGGGTAATGGGGGAGTGGGGGTCGGGGGTAATGGGGAGAGGGGTGGGGTAATGGGGGTAATGGCGTATATAGCAGTATATGTCACAGTGCTACCCGCCCGGAGGGCCAAGTTGTACAACGGTCGCGAGCGATAGCGAGCTACGGCTTGTTTATACTACTTAATTGGAAAACATAAGATAGATAGCATTTAAAAGTTCATATAGGCCTAAGATGAATTTAGAAAACATACGTCACTCCTGGTACAAGAACAGCCTGACAAGTTTAAACACGTTCATATGTGTAATGAAATGAATAAAGGTTCCACAAATAGGGAGCCAATTTAATAGTCACGTGACATAACGCCTTCTTTGTCCTCCAATCATGTTATTAAAAACACATTAGTTTTCAGACAGTTAATTAATACGGTTAAATAATACGGTTAAATAGGTTAAATAAATTAGTTAAATAATAAGAAAATAGATAGGAAACTGTAAAAAACTAGTAAAAGAATGTATTATGAATGTTTCTAAGTTTTAGATTCAATGAGAAAGGAACGTGGAATTATGTTTTCCGAATGCAAAATGAAAACTCATGTTCTGATGGGAAAAAGGCAGCTCGCAGGGCAAATGAGGGGGAAGAGTCATCAACACAGTCTTCCCTCTTTCGAGGAATTTTCTTTGATCTAAAGAAATTGTGATAGCTTCAGGAAATGCTTAAGGAATTAGAAAATTCAATGAAATTTTAATGAAATCAAAGGTAATTTGAAGTCAATGGTAGTTTAAGGATATTTTTTTTAACCGATTATAAAAAGTAAAGCGTATATGTTTGCTTTTTTTATAATGAAAAAATTTCCCCTATACTTCAGGAGATTTTTGTGTTAAATTTCTTGTGAATATAGTGCTAACTTTATGCGTATAAAAATTGTGACCTAATTCTGTTTACATCTATGATTTGCTGCGCATTTGCGCCTTGCAAGCTGAAGTTGTAGGCACTACGTATGCAAGTTTGCAACGTTATCATGTTGTGAACTAGTGACTAACAGTTTTGGAATGAATAACAGCGGCAGTGAAAGTGATGCATATAAAACTGATGAGGAAGTCAATAAACCACCGAAAAAGAAATTCAAAGCTAAGAAATATGTAGGACCATAGTGGGGAAATAGCCAAAAGTGGAAATTAAGAGACTTGTAAAATGTCTTTCTGTCATCTTTAGATAGTAAGTGGTGAATACTTTTTTAAACTTTTTTTTTAAGGAAATTTGAGGAATTTTTCAGTCATTGAAGGAGATAGTCACAGAGACAGGTCGTACAGCAGTTCTTCAGAAATTCCTGTATTTTCATTTTAATGTCCACTCATGCCCGTGGGAATTAGGACCCACTTTTAAGATGAATTCACAACTAAATTAAATTAAGTTGTCTGCTAGGGTATATTGAAAGGAAACTTTCCTTCAGACCCTAGGCCTACTCTTGTGCCGCGCTAGGCCATATTCTTCATTTCCTTAGGCCTACTTGAATTTCGATCAAAGACTATTCCCCGTTATTAATTGTATCACGTAAGTGTAATTTAATATAACCTGTGTAAGAACATTAAAAGCATAAAAAAACCGGGGTTTCATAATAAAACTGTAAATTTAGATTAATGGTTTAGAAGTAAATTCTGAAAATATTACAACGATAAACAATGTTAGTTCCTTAGTTGAAGAAGTTAAGTGAGAAACTAATAGGAAGAAAGACATCACTGGATTCATGTTACCACATAAAGTGCAAATTGCGTCATACACCCACCCACGAGCGGAGCAACGAAGGAATGGATCATTTTCTTTCAGGGGATAACCCGGGATAAATTGGGAACCCATGAATGTGACCCCAAACAACTAATTATCTCTTTAATTATCTCGTTAACCTATCATACTTATAAATTACAGCAGCCTACCTTCAAACTGGTAGTCTATACAGTTAGGCTCTACTACAGAATTGGCTCAGTTAAGCTGCCTTTATAAACTAGTAAATAACCAAGTTGCTACTATAAACTGGTGCCTATAACTTGGGCATTATGAAGTGGTATATATATATATATATATATATATATATATATAGTGGCCTGTTCACTGTAGGCCCTATAAGAAGTGACTGTTTAATTAAAGATTGATTGGTTGACAGGACACCATTTAAATGTCGTTAAAGGAAAGTTTCGTTGGATTTCCTTTTAAAAATGAAACAAAACAAATACATGAGCAATTAAAACACGTAAATTGCACACTTTAGTTTATTAAATAGATTATAAGAATGAGCGAAGTTAATTTGAGTGTTTACACTTGAAAAGGGGAATGACAAATGCCCAGGCGAAGGGCCTCTTATAATAAACAATTACATCTACCAAGTTGACAAGTGAGCAGCTAACTGAAGGGTGGAAGCAGGTCGCCTGTGGAGTGCGATGCCGTGACGTTATCATCTCGTTGGTGAAGTTTGTCTCAGGTCGAGAACAATGGCGCCTTGCTTGAGGCATGAGAGAAGTAATCGAGGGGGAAATAAAAGACTTCGAAAGTGCCTGAAGGTGTCGCTGAAGAAATAACTGAAGGTGCTCATATAATGTATATGCGCCTCGGTGGTGTAGTGGTTAGCGTCGCTGACTACGAATCCATCGGTCCCGGGATCGAGACCCGGTAACGGTAGGCGGCGCCCAACTGTTCATCCTTCCACACACACAAAAAAAACATTGGTTGGTAGATAAATGGGTAACCTAGTGGTTAAGATACCGGGCTGCTGGTGGGGCGTGGTTCGGATTCCACGTTCAACTGTTGGTCTAAGGTGGAGTGACACGCTTGTCCTTCGTCAGAATGAACAATCACGCGACATAACTTCAACTATTAATAATTTAAAGTAACAGATTAACTTATTTTCAATTACATATTAACACAATTACTACAATAATATATATACACACAGGGTGTTTCAGGAGGAGAGGTCAATACTTCGGGAGGTGATAGTATCGGTCATTGTGAGAAAAAAAGTTCATATGAACATGTGTCTAATTCTGAATGGTTACGGAGATAGAGCTGTTTGAATCTACAACTAGAAAAGCATTGTTAATGGTAATCAAGAAAGAGAAACCAATTACTGTTTCTAACATTTAATGTTTAAACATTGGCATTTTGAATGGTATCACATACAGAAATGACAAATTTGTTACAGTTTACAATATGTTTTCGAAAATGCCACCGTCAACCTCAATGCACTTTGCAACTCGTGTGCGAAGATCGCGTGTTGTTCGTCTGAGTTGATCTTGACGTTCCTTTATGCGGGCAGCAGCATCCAAAATGCGCGCGAGCAATTCGTCTCGTGTATCCACCTTTCTTTTGTAAACTTGACTTTTCATCCACCCCCACAAACAATAATATAATCTAACGGAGAGAGGTCTGGAGACCTTGGTGGCCATTGAATGGGACCACCGTGGGGGGAGGAAGAGCTAGCTGCGCGCGCATCAGATTCAAACAGCTCTATCTCCGTAACCATTCAGAATTAGACACATGTTCATATGTAATGAACTTTTTTTCTCACAATGACCGATACTATCACCTCCCGAAGTATTGACCTTCCCTCCTGAAAAACCCTGTTCAGTACTTACGTATTAACGGGTGACCCAAAGTAACTTTAAAATTGCCCTTGACGATTGGTTAGGTTTAGTCGTGATATTTTGTATTGAATTTTTTTTTTAATTGAATAACCTTTATTAATAATAAAATAAATACACTCGTTTCAATTTACAATGACATGAATAATTGTGAAGCTCGACTATTTATTTTATTTAATTTGGCCCTTAAGCTTTAGGCTTTACTGGGCTCTTATTAAAAATAAACAGCTAGTTGTTATTAATTAATAATAATAAATAAATAAATATTATTAATAGTTAAAGCATGTATTAATCTTAAATTATCACTACTGACATGACAAATACAAGGTCACCATTGAAGGCACTATACCAATACCACACAAAGAAACCAATATTATACACGAGAGATAAGAACTGAACAATCCCAAGAAATGTGTTTTTAATACTAGATTACAGACAAGAAATTAATACTCAGTAAACAATAGTGATGGACATTAATCCTAGATTTTTGTTAGTATGCCATTATTAATCGGGATTTCAACTTGGTTTTAAACAAATTTACATTCACAATATTTTTTATATCGGCATGCAAGTCATTCCATAGTTTCAATCCAATGAAAATGGGTAGTTTTTGAGATGAAGACGATCTAAATTGAGGTATAACAAGCTTTGATCTATTTCTGGTCTGATACGAGTGGATTTCTTGATAAGTTACAAAATATCTATTTACCCATTGTAAATTAATGATTTTGTACTTACACTCGTAAATAAAAATAAAATGTGCCAGTTTGGTTATATCATTGAGCTTTATTAGGTTTAGCTCTGTAAATAATGCACTACAGTGATCAAGGAAATCAGCATCAGCTTGTATTTTTTTGGAAGATTAATTTGATAATATTCAGTTTTCATTAGTAACCTTTCAAATCATGCGAGTGTACCCTAATGCAGCGCTTAGTTTTCAGCCCACACGGTAGATGGCGTGTATCTAATATTGATTTGGTGGGATAAGGTGGTAAATAATGAAAAAAAATCATGTTTCGTGTCTTATATATATATATATATATATATTATATATATATATATATATATATATATATATATATATATAGGGCCTATATATATATATATATATAATCTTTGCTTCACTTTAATCTTTTGAACAACTTTTCAGGATCGACCTACGGTCGACCCTTTTGGAGGATGTGATGGATCCATGCGAGTTGCTTTCTATTCTCATCCTGCCCTCGTAGCCAGCTATCCACGGCTGGTCAGGGACTGCACAAGAACTTGTCCAGTTGGTTCTTGTATTTGGGTTGATGTGCTAGAATTTTCCCGGTTCTTTCGGCAGCATGTTAGTATTTAGGGCCTTCTATTAAAAATGTTTTAACAAGCATTCTTTACTTTAAGTTTTTCTGCGAAAAGTTGTTAGAAATCATGGGATAATAATTATTGAAGTTTACCCTCTAAATTAACATCTGATCCGTATTCATTTTCTTTAATGAGTTCAGTTAACAGTTGTTAACCCTTTAAGGCCGAATTTTTTGTTCGGTTAATTTATGACTGTGTATTTGAAACGCTACCAATTTGTACCTGGTCATCTTGAGAGGGTTAAGTTAGGCTCCACCCACTTCAATATAATGATTCATCAGTGTTGTATGTTGGACTATGATGTTAATTGAATGTATGCTGCATGTCACACCTTATTTTATTTTTTTGTGTGCTTCAGTAAGAATGAGGAAGTAACACAAAATTACAAAATTAAATGCAAGTATAATACATAGCACATTAATAATTAGCTTGAAATATCTCGTCTTGCTCTGGAGCTAAGAACTCCCGACGACAGTTCCGACTATTTTTACTTGACTCCAGTTCCAGTTCCACCTCCGAAAACCATAAAAAGGGAACAGTTTTTATATATGTGCCACTAAATACAATTTGGTTTAGCTTTAGATCATTTATAACTTGGGTAACCTGAATAGGCCGCGAGTGGTTTTGTTTTCCAAGTGTATTAAAGTATCGTAACAAAAAATTTAGTTACATTCTCTGCCCGTCTGACGCAAATATTAGAATCCAGTAACACATAGGATCTACTAGTATGATTATTTTCTTTTCGTTAAAACTAGCGAAATATTTTCATTAATATTTTCGTTAAAACTAACGAAAATATTACGACTTAACCTAACCAATCGTCATTGGGTATTAGTCAATTTTGAAGTAAATTTTAAAGTTACTCACCCGTTAATACCCAAGTACCATATATATATAGGGTGTTTCAGGAGGAAAGGTCAATACTTCGGGAGGTGATAGTATCGGTCAGTGTGAGAAAAAAAGTTCATATGAACATGTGTCTAATTCTGAATGGTTACGGAGATAGAGCTGTTTGAATCTGATGCGCGCGCAGCTCTTCCTCCCCCTTCCCTCCCCTATAACCTTGAACCATGTAAGCTGTAATGTAAGCATGTAACATAAGCCAATCGACAGCTGGCTGTTGTGAGTGACATTGTTTGGTGTTTAAAGCAGTGTTAAGAATGCCACACACCTTCACACATGCCGAATATGCAGATATGGTGTATGTCTACGGTTTTTGCGATGGAAGTGCAACAGCTGCTGTTGCAGAATACCGTCGACGGTTTCCGAACCGCAGAATTCCGGATCGAAGAGTGTTTACCAGGGTTTTCAACACATTGCGTGAGATTGGTACACTTCCCAGCGCTCATGTTTCATCTGAACGTGAAGGTCAACAAGATGTGGATGAAGTGGAAAACATTCTTCAGTTGGTAGAGCGTAGTCCTACTACTAGCTCACGAAGAATTTCTACACGTCTCGGTGTACCACACGCAAGAGTATGGCGAACATTACGTGAGGAAGGCTTGCATCCATATCATGTACAGCGTGTACAACACCTTCAACCAGGAGACGCTGCCATGCGATTGGAATTTTGTCATTGGGTAAATGCTAATCGCCGATTGCTTCGATTAATACTGTTCACCGATGAAGCTACTTTCACCCGTGACGGTATCAACAACACTCGTAACTCTCATCGGTGGTTAGACAAAAATCCAAATGCCACTGTGGAAACAAATTTTCAACATCGCTTCTCTGCCAATGTGTGGTGCGGTATCATCGATGATCAGCTGAATGGCCCCGTTACTTTGGAGAATCGTCTTACAGGACAAAGTTACCTAGAATTTCTGCAAAATGAATTGCCAGGACTATTGGAGGATGTTCCTTTGGCTACACGCGCTGGTAAGTACTTTCAGCTTGACGGAGCTCCTCCACATTCTACCCGTCTGGTTATGCAATACCTAAATCAAACTTTTCCTAGTCCAGTGGTTCCCAACCTGGGGTCCGCGAAGGTAGTACTGGGGGTCCGTGAGCTTTCAATATTTCGAAAGGCTCCAATATTAATAATTCCGCTCTTGGCTGGAATTATTAATACTTTTTTAATACGCTGTATTTTAATTGCATATTCAGTTATATGTCTTTTATTTGATAGTGAAAAATGTGAAAAAGTTAATTATTAGTTAATAAAAATAGTTTGTTGGGTAGACGGAATCTTTCAAAAACAGGGGTCCGTGGGAAAAAAAATAAAAATAAAAAGGGTCCTTGGTGGTGAAAAGGTTGGGAACCACTGCCCTAGTCGATGGATCGGCCGCGGTGGTCCCATTCAATGGCCACCAAGGTCTCCAGACCTCTCTCCGTTAGATTATTATTTGTTGGGGTGGATGAAACGTCAAGTTTACAAAAGAAAGGTGGATACACGAGACGAATTGCTCGCGCGCATTTTGGATGCTGCTGCCCGCATAAAGGAACGTCAAGATCAACTCAGACGAACAACAAGCGATCTTCTCACACGAATTGCAAAGTGCATCAAGGTTGACGGTGGGATTTTCGAAAACGTATTGTAAACTGTAACAAATTTGTCATTTCTGTATCTGATACCATTCAAAATGCCAATGTTTAAACATTAAATGTTAGAAACAGTAATTGGTTTCGCTTTCTTGATTACTATTAACAATGCTTTTGTATTTGTAGATTCAAACAGCTCTATCTCCGTAACCATTCAGAATTAGACACATGTTCATATGAACTTTTTTTCTCACAATGACCGATACTATCACCTCCCGAAGTATTGACCTTTCCTCCTGAAACACCTTGTGTGTGTATATATATATATATATTAGTGGTGGACCGGATGTCAGTTTTTCAACATCTGCGGATGCGGATCTTTAATTTCAATATCCGCGGATGCGGATATTTAGTTAATCTATCAATATAATATAGAATTATGAATATAGGACATAATTTTTCAAATTTCATGATATTACTATTATGGCAGGCAATGCATAAGAATTAAAATTAATATTAATGTTTTCATTATGATAAAAATAATAACTTTCTCAAGAGTTTCAGCCACAGAAAATTCAATGAAACAAGTTTCATTCAATTTTCTGTTACCAGCTATTTATATTTTGAGGTTTATATATTTGTTTGTTCATTAATAATTAATACTTTACATGAAATGCGCATGACTGGGCCTTATAAGCTACTTTATAAGCTAATTCAATTGTAAATTGCATAATTTATTAGAGGTAATATCCGCATAACATCCGCAGTCAGAAGTGCGGATGCGGATATCCGGTCCACCACTAAATATATATATGACTTGCCATCCCTACAGATTTAGGCGGTAGGCTACGATTTGAAGGCAAATAATACCACACATTTTATGCTCAAAATGCATTAGAGTGCATCATTTAAGGCTAGATTTTCAATAATTTCTCGGGGTTGGCCATGCTCCCGGACCCCCTGGCATTGATTACAAATCCTACCGCTTCGGCTTTTCAAAATGTTGGCAAGTATGATATATATATATATATATATATGACGCAATCCACAAGGAAAAGAAAAATGATTCCAAGGTCTTTCGTGTATTCAGAAGTACACCTCGTCACGAAAGGCATTGGAATCATTTTTCGTTTTCCTTGTGGCTTTGCATCATTCATTCATTTCACGTGTTTAATTGTGAAATTCATCATATATATATATATATATATATATATAATATATATATATATATATAATTATTTACCAGTGTAAAGAAAAGTAGTGATCACTTGACACAATTTAAACTGTTAATAATTTAAAATAACAAAATATTTTCAATTCCGACGTATCTGAGTCGCTTTTAATGGATGATGTCAGTCGAGTTGGCACACTTTTGTCGCCCTCTTCATAATTTATGTTTACATTCAGAGTGCCAAAAATGAATCATTTAAGTGGTAAATTTTGACGCCACTAATTGAAAGCCAATTTATTGCAACATGAAAGCCATTTTTTTTAAAATTCGATTCTGATCGTTAGAATGATACAGAAAGGGAAAGGATTCGATCATTAATTAAGTCAGATCAATGCGGGCAAAGGGCGTTCGTTCTTGCGCAGGAGCATTTTTCTGTTCCACATTTCTGCTTTTTTGTTTTCTTGTTCTCTTTGGTTCTGTTCGTAATTATATATATATATATATATATATGTGTGTGTGTGTGTGTGTGTGTGTGTGTGTATACTTGGAAAATAATGGAGAAGCTAGTGCCTAATCTTACTCTGAACCTTGTAACTCCCCAAACAACGGTGGAAAGTAGAAAAGGAAGACTGTGTCGTGTTCCCAAATTAAAGGCGAGACAGGGAACATCCTTAATCCTGAAAGAAAATAGTTTTGTTGTGAGAGGTCCAAAACTGTTTAATCAGCTGCCCAAAGACTTAAGGAACACGAATGGTGTTGCGGTGGATATCTTCAAAAAAAGATTAGACGCCTGGCTCAGAACAATCCCATGATGAGCCGGGCGTACCTGGCTATGTGAGGTGGAGAGTACAATAAACCAACTCACTATTTCACCAGGCCAACTCGAGAGGAGGGGCGACAAGTTTGACCTTCGTGAAATGAGGAATCATCGCACGGAAACTTTGAAAGGTTGAAAAGTATATAATCAAAGCTTGTATCCTATAAATTTACACTATAATAATTCTGTATTCGAACGAATGATTAAATATTTGAAATGACGAATGAATGTAGTCCCTTTTGGCTTTCATCCTTGCTTTGGAAAAACTGAAAAATTGCGTACAGTTAAACGAACGCTGTATTTGATTCGCCCTTAAAACAAACATTTCTCTCTCTCTCCTCTCTCTCTCTCTTCTCTCTCTATCTATCTTGTGATTACGTGGGATGGGAGTATTTTTTATATCATATAATCAAGATCTTATTGAAACTAGTAATGTGTAATTTTAAGATAGACATAAACTAAATAGTTTTAATGTGTTGTAGAGGAAAATTAAGTGAAAATCACATTAAAAATGGCTAATATATTCTACAGGGTGTCCCATAAGTCCGGTATCATAGGAGAAATTCATATTTTTTCTATTTCTACAAACCATAATTCATATTTTTCTCTTTCTACAGGCCATAATGTCTGTGAGCAAAGAAGAACGAATCCAGATAATTCTACTCATAGGAAATCGGAGTCAAAGAGAGGCCGCTGCTGAATTTAACAGACTGCATTCAGACCGCGAGCCAATAACATTTGCGGCAGCGCATTATTGGGGCATGTAACACCATTACTCCTGACATCATTCACCGTGTGCTTGCTGACTGGGTATCACGTCTGAATTTGTGTATTGAAAACAATGGTGAACATATTGAGCACGTTCTCTAAATAAAAGCTTTTGTTTTGCTTTTTTTTATTATTTTTCCTATGATGTCGGACTTATGGGACACCCTGTGTATATATTATAGCCTGTATTGTGTGTACCTATGGTCCTATACTGTTTCGTGTAAATTAAATTGAAATGTGAACTTCAGTACAAACTAACTTCAAATCGTAGTGAAAGAATTTATATTGATGATAGAGAGGTAAAAAATTTTATATCTTATTATGTTGAAGAGGAACAAAGCCAAACAATTTACTGTCGGATACATTTCTTGTAGGAACGAAAGAGAGAACAGAAAATAACAGCTTTCGGATCATCTGAAGCTCAAGGCCCCCCAGCCTCAATTACAAAATGATATCTTCGTTAAAACTTACGAAAATATCACGACTTAACCTAATCAATCATCGAGGGAGTACAGTTGACCTAACCGGGCATTTAATTTAATTTATTATTATATTTGGTACTGTAAAGCAAAAAACAAGAATACAGGGGGGGGGGCCTGATCTTCAGGTGATGCCAGCTTTCGAAGTGAAATGCAGGACAAGATGAATCCAGTACTCCGCCGCCCACAAATGCGTTTCAGGTACTCATCAATGATCCACTTGACGAATGAGTTCAGTGTAATAAAAGATGATGACAGCGTCTGTAGCTCAGTGGGTAACACCATTTCACTATAGGCGAAGCGAAGACATCGAGGTCGAGGTTTCGAACCCCGATGATGCTCGTAATAATAATAATAAGAATACAGGAGTTATAGCAATGGGCTTCATTATTTGGCCTGAGCGCTGTGCCAGTTTCCGGCCCTCGTAATTGATTATATTAAAAGACAAAGTAGGAGGACAAGCGTATCTTTGGAAAATAACTCAGCCACCAATGTAATACTCGATATGAAGACTTTTCAGCTTTGAAAACTCCTCAGTTTGAAAACTATAAAATATTTTCAAGATGGCGTTCATTGATTAATAATAGGTTTTCTGGAGTCGGCTTTAGAACGGTTTGATGACGTCATAGGTAGACGAGTGATAGCGCGGATTTATCTCTTACGCCCAATGATTGTCTTCGGAGTGACAATGATTATCGAATGAAGGAGGAGGTCATTGGCTTAGTGACATTGGATCCGCCAGAGTAGTTTAGTGGTAAAGCGTAGGACCGCTAATCTGAAGGTCCTGGGCTCGAGTCTTAGCCGGAACTTTAGATTTCAGCTATCAAATTGCTTCGACTTCTCTCTCTCTTGATGAGGTGACGGTTAGAATCCCACGTAAAGCTGTTAGTCCTCTCACTCATACGACCTTCGATGTTACGAAGGAGGTTAAACAACCCGCATACATTACCATAGGCGTATGGGATGGCACTTTACTACACATAAGCACTATGTGTAGCCTAAAATAACCCAAAAGGTTAGAGTATGAGTAACGTATATTAAAGCCTTTTTGATATAAAAAACATGACAATTTACAAAAATGAGATAAAAGTTTGCTACAACATTTCTAAATGAGAAGCAAAACTACGGCATTGCAGTTCATATAGAATTGAGTAAGTCCTCAAACTACAAGTATAGTAGCAAGTAATTAATTCACCTCAAGAAGTAAAAAAACAAAAACAAAGGAATGTCAGGAAAAATCTGCCCTGAAAATTTCAGTATTTGCCCTGAAAATGCTCACTATTTGCCCTAAAAATGCTCAATTCCCTAGTCTTGGGGGAAGGGGGAGGCTGCCTGCCCCCAGACCCCCCGCCTCATACGCCTTTGTACATTACTGATGTTACTGGAAGAAGACAAACCGAATGGTATCGTCCCTCTGTTCTTTCATTTTCAGGTATAAAAGCGCGCAAAAGTGTTCTTAGCTGCGAGTGACGACACTCCTTCGTTCATCCTTCAGGACGAAGCGATAATAGGGGTAGTGACTGTTATTGAAGAAGGTTTCTATGTAGTTCACCATAACAAGAAAACTAAATATAACAGTATTTACAGTAAAACCGAACCTAATGCGAATTTAAACTTTGAAAATGTAAAGGAAACTACTGATTTATACAGGGTGATTAAAAAATGTTAACGTTTATATGGGGTTTTATTTTTTATTTCTACTTTATTTGTAAACATTTTTTGTGATGCAAACAGTGCTTCATACAGTCTCTACTTGCTGTCCACGGATATCTATGCTTGTATGAAAGCGGTCAAACGTTGCTTCCAGAGCCCTAAGGTACATCTCTGGTGCTATTGATTGGATGACATCTGTAATTCTTCCCCATATAAGTGTTAACATTTTTTTTTTAATCACCCTGTATATGACGCACTCCGAGGAAGAAGTGGCTAAGCGACAAAAGTAAAATTACCAGAAAACGCAGTTAAACTTGTATCAATTTAAAAGTGAAATAACTTTTAATCTTTTGAAGATATTTTGTCAAAATATCTTCAAAAGTTAAAAAGTTAAAAAGTTATAAAGTTATATTATAAAGGAATTTCTTTCAAAGATTTTTAAATTTTTTTTTACATTTTTCGCAAATAATTTGTCCCGAAGGCTTCGTTTATGAAGGAAGTTCTTCAGTAGAATAAAATCAACTTTGATTTTATTTATTACTAATGATTTTTAATTATAATTTTTGGGATTGTATTTCACTCAGAAGCAATCATGAAATTGTAAAATTTTATTTGAAGCAAATTTTATTTTGGTATTGCCGGAGGTCATGTTAATAAAAGTCGTGATACTAATTTAACAAATGAAATGCGTTGTTAATTTGATAAAAGAGTTTTTGTTAATGATGAAGCGCGATAGAGAATCGTAGAAAAAAGGGGATAAAAAGTTCATTGGCTAAAAAATTTCACTATAGCTCTATGGGAACATCAGTGATGATCGTGTTACAAAATAAAAGCTTCATATATCAAAACAACATTGTTACTTTAAATCAGTGATGCACAAACCCTGGCCCGCGGGCCAAATGTGGCCCCCACGGGTCTTTTCAATTCACATTTTTCCCATGAAAAGGGTAGCTACCCAAAGAAAAATCTGAAATATTACCCCTGGTTATAAAAATGCATATTTATAAAAAATAGAATATCTATATATCTGGCCCCTACATATAAAACAGATGGTTGGTTTGTCCCTCACATCAAAAAGGTTTGTGCACCACTGCTTTAAATCAATGTTTCGCCCGTGAAAATCCGATTAACAAATCCGTTAAAATGTTAGAAAGATTAATCTCTCAAAGGCTGATGAAATTCCGTTCAACGAGTACGTTAGTCACGGTACGTTTATTTTAAGATATTTCAACATTAATTAAGAGTTTATATGCAGGAATTAGTTCCCCTTTGCTTTTCGATGACTGGGTAAAATACTTCATGGTTAAAAGACGCGCCATGTTTGCTAGCTTCGGTTAATAATCCCTCAATCAACCGTTAAAATTTATTAGCGTTGTTTTTTACGATTATTTTTCAAGCTCGTAGATTTGTGACTTGTCTCTTGGTTTGAATCGTTACCCGCATAACCATGAAAAGAATAATGAAGAAAATTTGGTTTATTTGGAGTAAAGAGCCGACCAACACGATTGAGAACCTGAGAATTTGTACAGTAAGTAAACAAATCTCGCGAGATTTAAAAAAATAAAAATTTACATACAGAATTATTTAATTGTAAAACCGTTATTGTAAAAATAGAAATTATTATTATTATTGTTAAGAAAACAAATAACCATTTTTGTTTTTACACACGTAAAAAACCGTAGGTTTTTAAACGAAGCATATAATGACATAATTCTCTGTAACAAATATGACCATTTAAGAGTTTATGTAGAATTGGACTATTTTTGCAAAAAGAATTTTATTTTGAAAAGATCAAATTCTTTTGAGAAAATGACGTGTCAAAAAATTAACTCACATATTCGAGTCAAAATGAATAGGGATAACTCTAAATGGCGCTCCATTGGTGCAAATCCATAATGAAAAAAAAAAATATATATATATATATATATATATATATATACAAACAGTAGATACCTTCAAACTTTGAAGAGTAAAAATAGGGTTGCCTTTAAAAAAAAAAGAAAAATGAGCAAAATTAAAAAAATGATGGATTTGGACGTCAAACACTTGCACACAATTTTAATAATAAATCGTTAATTGCTGAAAGATATTAGAATATATATATATATATATATATATATATATATATATATATATATATAGATATATATATATAATATATATATATAGTATTAAAGTTTTTGCTGAAACGAGTTGTTGATTACACACGAAAGGGATTATTCGATCTTGTTTTGCCTCTTCCTTGGTGGTATATACACACAAATGCGTGTGTGTTCCACTGAATTATGTCGCAATACTTATGTATATATTTAATCTAAAGCCTGGAACTGGATTAAAAATATTTAAAAATATGGAAGAAGTAATACAAACAAGAGAAGCATTTTACGCGCAGAATTTCTGATGATCGTGAAAGATGGCAGATTCCGTATAAGCCTCAAAATGAATCCCAAATGTTGACCCGCCCAGAATTCGGTCTCATAACATAAAAAAGGGGTGTAAAGCGAAAGTATAAACGCAACACTGAAAAGGAGTAGAATAAAAAAAAAAAAAAAAATGGCGTTAAAATGTCAAAGAAACAAGAATAGATTTTGTGGTCTACAGCTTGAGTTTCATCCTAAAGCCTTTTTTTCCGGGAATTCGTTTTTTTTTTGTTGTAACTCATGACATATCTCCAAAATAAATGTTAAAATAATAAATTATTAAGTATACGAGGTCGAAACCGCCGATTTTCCCATTTGTATCTCGTGAAAGGCGGTTTCGGATTGTTTGTCCTTTGTTGAGGATTAATGTATGAACTGAAATGAAATAGCCCTCAACACGTACTAAGAAAGGAACTGCCCTGAATTATGGTCGCCCTCCTGCGGGTTAGGTTAGTTTATGCCAGGTTAGGTTACACTATGTTAGGTTAGTTTAAATTTATGTTGAGAAAGTGTCCATAAGCTTTAGTCAGTAGGGTCCGATAATGGCACAGCTCTCAAACCAGACGAACGCGGCCTATTCCGATTAATTCCTATATTATTATTATTATTATTATTACCAGCACCACCTGGAGTCGTACCCCCGACCCTAGTGTCTTCGTTTGTAGGGAAACGTATTGAGCTATATATGGGAGCTGGCATTGAAGCTGGCTCAAGAAAGACAACGTTTCGGCTGTAGCCTCTCTTAATCACGGTTAGGTCAGGTATGGCACTAAAAGGAAAAAATATAATTTCTCTTTTTCTCGGCTTCCTTTCTCTTGTTATTCAACTCGGTGTAAAACTTTAACGTCTTTAATGATATTATTTTGTTTAGAAAAGACTCGTAATTTAAATTCATCACGATAGACAGTCAATTTGCTCCAGTTATAAAGCTTCAAAGACCTCATTGTTTTTAAGTAAATATTTATCTACAAAATGTTGAATAAAAAAAAAATTTAAATTCGACCGCCTCAAGTCATTTCTGAGAAGCGAGGATGGTGAGCGGTGATGAGCCCGATGCTCGTAATTTCAAAGGCTGAATGAACCATTTCCTCTTTAGTCCTTCTGTTGCGGCATTGCTCTCAATTGAGGCGAAAATGGTTGAAGGGCGTGAAACGAATCATGCTGGAACAGAAAAGACAAACCAACGAAAGAAATCAGATCTTCTTCTGAGCGTGTTTGGTGTCTTCGGAAACCTACGGATAATGAGGAGAGCCAGAAACTGGCACATCCCTAAGGCCAGACTAACGCAACCCACTGCGCTAACTTCAAGATTATTATTACCAACACTATCAGCAATCGAACCCCGACCCCCAGTAACTTAACTTATCTTATAGAAAACGGTGTTACCCACTGAGTCAATGCTATGAGATAATTATTTACACGAAAGATCATTAATTACATCCTAATATATTTCAGTAGATTCAAATGCGATACGTAGTTACAAGGAAAGAAATTACACCCCACTTCAGTATAAGGCAAGATACCAAGCCAATATTTGTGTATCTTTTACAAATTGTAAATGTTTAAAAGCGTTTTAATTTTTCATCCCAGAAAACCAATCGAGTTTTTAATTAATTCTTTTAAAGTGAATTTGCATAATAATGAGTCATATTAATGAGATTCAGAATTCAGAATAGGTTAAATATTCTTATTTAAAAAAAATTATACATTTAGATTTGATATTTAGAGAAAATAGGTCAGGTTAATCCTTTAAAGCCGGAATTTTTTGTAGTTTTAAGTTATGAATGTGTGTATTTCAAACGCCACCAATTTGTATCGGTCGTCCTAAAAGGTTAAATATAGTTCATTTATTGGATCACCTGAAGATCAAGGCCCCCAGCCTTCTCTAGTTAGCCTTATAAGGCTAACTAACGAAAATATCACGACCTAACCTAACCAATCGTTAGGTCAACTGTACGCCCTTGACGATTGGTTAGGTTAGGTCGTGATATTTTCGTTAGTTAGTCTTATAAAGCTAACTAAAGAAGGCTGGGGGCCCTGATCTTCAGGTGATCCCATTTAGTTTCTAATAAAATAATTACATAGATTAAGTTAAAAGGAGAAAATTAATCTTTAGTATATAAATTCATAACTATTTCCTTAACAATTAATTAACATTCATTCGGATTACGTCGTACCCACATCGTAACCTCGCTTCCCGTTAGATCAGCAAAGCTAAGCTGAGTCTCTTCATTATTGGGTAGGTGACCGTACTCTGCGTTCAGATGATGTAGCGACCCGCGGTCGGGATTAAAGGAGATTAAACAACCGAAAATTTTATTTATTATCATTAACATATTTATATTTACAAAGTATATTAAAATTACACGAGGGAAGAACAAATAACATCATATCAAATAATTAACTCAAAATATTTTCGTGATACGAATTATGTATAACCAATGTACGGTTATTGTAATTCTCTATAATAATAAGTAATAAAAGGTTAACTAGTGCATTTCAAATGGGATGATTATTTTCATATTATTATGATCTAGATAAAACTAGTTTTGCTCTAAAGCTGTACTTGAAAGGAATTTATTTGGTTTCCTGCATGGTGTAGTGGACTAGTGGTAAGAGATGTGCTCGGGACGTGGCTGAGTGACTCAGAGACGAAACCTTCTGTGCTACACATTTTACTTCAGTCTCCGTACCTAGTAAAACCAATCTGCGGTTATTGTAGTCTTTTTTATCGTCCACGCACGGTAGTACATGGACAAATCTCTTATTGACTCCTATTGACACTGCACAGACGGCAATTCTAAGGGCAATCACTTTTTTCAGAAGAAACTAAACCACACGCACTTTACACCAAATGACAGAGGACGTCGTTACGAATAATCTATGTAAACATCAAATAAATTCGTTCACTACAAAAACGTTTAGAGCAAAGTTTATGTGGCCAAAATGTTGTTGTTGTTGTTGTTGGTTGCCAATCAGCTCACCCTGATTGAACAAACCGGCGGCTTGCAGGTAACCGGTCGCCCTCTCCGGAGTGGACCAGAGGTTCAGCGTACTAGTGATGTTGCGCTGTGTTCTATGTTGTGCTAGAACGGTACAGTCTGTCACAATTTGCTCAATTGTTTGTGGTGTGTCCTGGTACAGGTGGCAGGTGGCGTCTGTGTTTATATGTCTGTAAGTTGGGATGATGTCCACATCGGAATCGTGCTAAGTTAACTCGATCCGATCTGCTCATGCTGGTCTCTGACCTGTCAATGGGTGGCGGCTTCGCACCTAGGACCGCATTCGGAACGAATCGTGTCAATGGTTTGTGGGTTAGGTGTGTGTGTGTGTGTGTTTTCTGTATTGTGTGATGTCTGTGGGGCGTGGTATGGAATGGAGTATTTGGTTATAATGTCTCTCTGGTGTTACCTTAATGGTGCGAGGTGTTGGTGCATGATTGCACATGTAGTGGCAAGGGTGTTGTGGGTTAGTTGTCGCTGATGCCATGAATTGTGTTCCCTTCATGTCTAAATGTTCCCTAACTTTCAGTATTTTTGTTTCTGTGTGCAGGTGTTCTATCGGTGTTGTTTGAGTACATCCTGTAATGATACGAAGTGCGTTGTTTTGTATTGTCTGTAAGGTGTTTATGTGTGTATTTGAGATAATGGGTGCCCAGCATGGGCTAGCATAGTCCATAACTGAGCAAATATATTGTTTGTATATGAGTGATATTGTTTCGTGCTGGTGTCCAAAGTTTGTGCCTGTTAGTACCCTAAGCGTGTTAAATCTTGACGTACATTTGTTTTAATGTCCTGAATGTGGTTTGGAAAAGATAATGATGTGTTGTATGTGACCCCAAGTATTTTGGTCCTGTGAGTGTGTGGAATGTTGGTGTTGTTTAGTGTAATCTGTGGAGTTATCTGGTGTTCTTTTGTGTTGCTCGTTAGCAAGGTGATGGTTGATTTTGTGGACGCTACTTTGAGTCTATTGTGTGTGAGCCAGTCTTGTATACTGTTTATGTATGTTTGTAGGTTATTTGTAGCGGTGTCGATGTTGTTGTGGGTGGATGTTAGAGTGATGTCATCTGCATATGATGATAAGGTAAGCTTGTTATCTATGGGTGTTGGAATGTCATGCATGTATAAGTTGAACAGTGTTGGTGAGAGAACAGAGCCTTGAGGGACCCCGTTCGGTAAAAGCTTGTTTTTGGATGACTTGCCATTAAGTGTGACATGTATCTTCCTGAAAGCTCAGCCACCTTTTGATGTTATTGTGCATGTTTGTGTTGAGTATTTTGTTTATGAGAGGGAAGCGTGGGATAGCATCAAATGCTTTACTAATGTCTATTGTTGCTAATAGTGTACGTTCAGTTGGTCGTCTGGAGTTGATGCCATCCATGATGTGCTGCATGAGGTTAGTGAGTAATGTCGTGGTTGAGTGGTGAGGTCTGAATTCATGTTGAGTAGGCGATGGTCATATGTGTGGGTTGGTAATTTGTAAGATTAGTCTTTCTGTTACTTTGGAAGGTGTGCATTTGTAAAGTAATGGGTCTATAGGAAGCTGGTTCTGTTGGATTTTTGTTTGGTTTGAGTAGTGTAATAATTTTACCTTGTTTCCATATGTTAGGAATAATAGTGTTGGTATGAATATGTGCTGATGTTTGTGAGAGCTAGTATTCCCTATAAGCCCAAATGTTTAAGGTGTGTTAGATATGTTGTCCGGTCCAGTAGCCTTCGAATTCTTAATGGTCGTGTCGAGTCTGTAGGTTTTCTTGTGTCTGGCTGTTTGTCTGGCTGCGTGTTTCTGGTTGTTGTCTCTGTTTAAGTGACTTAGCTTTGCGTAGTGATTAACTAGAATGTTAGCTTGTTGTGTATATGTTGGGATGTTATTTTGGCTGCGACAGATAGCCGCGTGTGAGGTGTGAATGCCACTGTTAGAGTGGGTAATGCTGTTTATAGTCTTGTATAGCCTGGATGTATCTGTGGAGTGGTTTAGTGTTGTTATGAATTCCCTAAATGTTTGTTTGTTTTTCTTTAAGTTTGTTGCTTATTTCTGTGTTGAGCTGTTGTATCTGCTGTTTTATGGCTTCTGTGTGTGGTGTTTGTGTGTTATGTTTGAGGTTGTTACGTTGCCTTATGAGGTGGGCTATTTCTCTAGTGTAATTTGGGTTGTATTTCCTAATGTTGCCCTTGGGTATGTATTTGTTTGCATTATTGATGATCTGATTGAATGTCTTGAGTGTTGTATTGATGTTTATGATGGGTGTGCTGTTTAATGTGGTGAATTGTTCCTCAGTCTGTATTTTGAACTGTTCCCAATCAGCTTTCTTGTAATTTCTGTGGCCAAAATGTTGTTCATCTGAGTAAATTGTGCGTCCGCGTGACGCTGAGCAAAGTTTTTGTCGAGAGTTCTAAGCTCCGCCCAGTGTCACACCTCTTGTCGGCAGCACGCAAAAACAAATTTTCGGCTGTTTTATAATTTGTGTTGTTTGTGGTAAAAAAATAATAAATAATTTTGTGTCTATTCACACCATGCTTGTAAAAAATTTATACTCTTTTGTGAAATCGAGGAAAAAGCAAGTCAGTCCATAAATTTACAAAATACCACAATCATAAAATTTTTTAGCCTCACATCCAAAGCCAGTAAGATCAAATTTGTGAAGCTGCATTCAAAATTTAAGTGGTTCGTGAGCTTAAAGTAAATGTTAAGCTCTCGATGGTTTAAAAACTTCTGTTCAAAAGATAGGATGACCGCTAATTTTTTACAAAATTTTTATTTAAAAGAAAATGTCGTTGTTGCCTTAAAAAATTATGGACCAATCTGAAAAATGCGTCCTGCAAAAAGTCAAAAAAAATTTTGTGACCATAATAATAAACCTTAAAAAAAAATAGGACAAAACAAGACTAACACAAAAAACATTTTACGTTAAAATTCAAAGTTAAAAAACAAAAATTATTTAGCGGCAGCTTTTAACACGTATACATGTTAAACTACATATATGGTAAAATATTTATCAGCAGCTAAATATATATGTTATATACATGTTAAAAGCTGCCGCTAAATATTTTTTGTTTTTTAACTTTGAATTTTTTATGCCATATGTTTTTTTTTAGGTGTGTTAATCTTGTCCTGTTCTTTTTAATTAAGGTTGATTATTATGTACGCAAAAAAGATTTGTCTCTTTGCAGGATGCATTTTTCAGATTGGTGTTAAAAATGTTTTCATGATGATGAGTAAGTAACATTCATTCTGAATTTTGTTGTTTTGAGAGAGTTATCAAACAAAGAATATAGGCATTCAGGAAGCTCATTTCCCTACTAGGTCGGGATAAGTGTGCCCCGAGGGCTACCTGAGCCAGAGCAAAACCGGCTAAGTGGCCGGCTCACCTCCACACGATAGTCACGATAAGGTTGAGCGAACCAAAGCTTTACCATCAACATCGCGATTCGAACCCCGAACTCAGTTTCTTCACTTCGTTTATATGGAAACGGTGTTAAACGGAGATTATATTATGAATTATAATAATTCCATAATGTTTCATTTAAATTTGTTAAAAATTCAAAATTATTTAATAAAAATTTAAAATCCTTAATAATGATATAACGTAATTTAATAAAAATCCTTTATAAAAGCAACATCAACTTTATAAAATGTAAATAATGATTAAAAACAGGTATCAGTTCTATTACACTGTAAACCCTTATGAAACGTTTCATTATGTATTCTGTGTCCCAACTTAGTAACGTTTCAAATGTATAATCAATGCACATTCATTACGTGTTTGGTTTAAAGTTTCAATGAAAACGTATGACTAAACTCCTAATGAAAGTACTGTAAATATTTCAAGTGAAACGTAACACCAAATTCACAATGAATGAGCATTGAATTATGTATTTGAAATGCTGCTAAAGGTGATGCAGAATGTATTAGGAAAAGTCTAATAGGCTTTAGAATGTACATCTTATATGGTTACTTGTAAATTGTAGATTGTACATTTTTCTTTACAGCCTTATGATAGCTTATACTAAAGTCATTTAAAACTTGACTGTAGTTATTCGTTTGTAATGAACCATAAAAGAGGTCCATGGAACTGAAGACATCACATTTTAAATAAATAATACATAGAGTCATGGTTAGGAAAAGTTACATTTTCTTATTAAAACGACGAAATTATTATAAAAAACCACTTCTACATCTAATTATGTAACTTTTATTAACTATTTAACAATTTATGATGAATCAATTAAGGTATTCGATTACATTAGTTATTTCTATCTTATTGTTATTTAGTATAAATGTAGGGAAATCATTTTAAAAAAAATTTAAGCAGTCAAAATCGAAGAATAAAAGTTTTATCTATTTGATTATGGGTCCAAAGATTACTAATTTCACCCTTGGATATGTTAATTAAGACTTGTAGTCCATAAATAGGCAGAGATAACAGAGCTAAAATTTCTGTATACCCAATAATGTTGGACATTGATAAGCCATATTTACATTCGAAATTAGTTGAAAAAATTTTGGAAGTAAGTTATTAATATCAAAATTAAATAAAAGGGAGATAAAATATCACCTTGACTTACACCATTCCATAGTAAAGAAGCATCCGACAAAAAATCTTTGCATCTAACTAATATAATTAATGAATTTAACGGTGCTCTTCCAATATGTGCTCTACCGCGAAACTGTGATCTACCATATTCCAATACGTGCTCTACCGTGAAACTAGCCTTATAAGGCTAACTAACGAAAATATCATGACTTAACCTAACCAATCGTTAGGTCAACTATACGCCCTTGACGATTGGTTAGGTTAAGTCGTGATATTTTCGTTAGTTAGCCTGGAATATGGAATATTAGTTGGAATATGGTAGATCACAGTTTCGCGGTAGAGCACATATTGGAAGAGCACCGAATTTAACTATTCATTAAAGTATTCCATATTGTTTCACTTCAATCATTACAGTGTTGTGGTTAACTTTATCAAATGGTTTCGTTAGATCTAAAAAATAAAAGACACGCATTATATTTAGCGAAAGAACAATTTTGAAAAAAAAGTACCATTTTGGTTTGAAAAAGTTTGTTCGCAAAATGCTTCTGCAAATGAAACAAAATTAAAAATGAAGTTCTTTCACGCAGTCACCTACAGAGGGTTGACAAAAGTAAATAGACACAACAATGATCAAGAACAAATGGTAAAACTCATCAGTGGAATGCCAGAACGTGTGTCAAGCTTTACATAATGAGAAGAGGACAGCAACACGATTCTAAATTCAATTAATTTGTTATTTAGTGACTTTTCTTATCAAATCAAAGACTATGGAAAACCGAGGGTATCTATTTTCTTTTGTCAACCCTGTACAGTCTACATTAAACAATAATTAATTTATATTTCATTCATGGTTTACAGCACCCGTTTTTGAAAAATGCATAAATTTTGATTCCTTCGCGCGAGTGTGACCTTCTGCAGTTTGAATATGTTCTACGGAATGGAAGAGAGAGATATATCTGTGACATTTGAACCTTCCAAATTTCAACTCTCGAGTTCAGCGTTCATGATTCGTTTAAAAAAAAAATATATATTCACTTTAAATTTTCATTTTAAATATTAATAGATTTAACAACCATTTTTAACTTCTTAGCCAGTATTGTTTACAAAATTTTCCTTTTGAACACGAATTCCCAAACCTTTTACGAAAGAGCAATAAATATATGGTAAAATATATTTAATGAATTATTCAAAGTATTATCGTACGTAATAAATTACGTACACTGTATAAACTATTATTTAACTTAGAAATATTAAAGAATATAAAATACATTTGTTCGATCTAAAATGCACGTATAAAATTCTCATTTTATAGCGCTAGTCTAAATGGGATCATAAATATGCCTATTTTATTACTTGTTTTAGGTTATCTAAATCGTCTTTGAGGATTTTTAGCACTAACGATGCCTGGAGAAGAACGTCATTTTCTGCCGTCCCTACCAACGTTTGAATCAACAACGCCATCCCATTCCTTAATTGGAGGAGCAACGATACGAAGGCTTGTTTACCAAGATTCATCGTCCATTCCTCGTATGACACCTCCAGAACGCTAATAAAGATTAGTAAACGGACTGGCTTTTAGGTCAAGTGGAGCGGGAAAGGAAATCGAAGCGTACTAAAAGAATGTATTTCATACATTGCTCTAGAATGTATTTCACTGTCTTGCTAAAAGCCTTATAAAAGCTTTATCAGGTAACTACATAAAACAATGGGCCCTGAAAACGCATAAAAAACAAAAGTATTCTTTGATGTATCTGCAGCTTGTTGTGTTATCAGCTAGTTACTTTTATTTAGTACTTTGCATTTAGTTTATCACCGACAGTAAAAAAAAAAAAGTGTATAGTCTGTTCATAGCATTTATTCTTTCTATTTTAAAATCCGCATTTGTCTGTAACTCGTAAAATTCAGAAGGATTTGAACATGCCTGTACACTGTACAGTGTACAGTGTACATGTAAAACTTTAATATAAAGTATGCGCATACGTAAACTGTATTGAAAAAGCTTTTTCTTCAATATGTGCGATGCAGTTTCCATAACTGAGATCTTTCAAAATGAATAATGGTGATAAAAGAGACGTACATTCCATCCTTCCATGACAAAGCACAATATAATTATATTTTTAAATCTATTACAATTCTACTCTTAATAATAAAGAATTATGTATTTTAAGGTCATTAATATAATAAAAACAGTTTTGATTTATGACTTCTTTAATTTTGTGAACAAAAGAAAAGAGAAAAGGACATAAAATGTCGTTTAACAACTCCATTTGCAGGATTCAAACGAAGAAGCGAATGACATGCTGGAATAGGCCTATACACTTTTAATTAATTCATACTTATTTTACGTATCTAACTGAAATAGTCTAGTCATTTCCACATCCTCTACTGGGATGATAATAAGTTGGGTGAACACGTTGCTTATGCTCCAACAGAGAAGCTGTACTAAAATGTATTAATGGTTAGGACCAATAGCGAGAAAACCGGATTACTCATACCAAACAAATAAATAAAAGTCGTTTATTCTTCCGCAGTAAGACGCTGTTACAGTACAGGGTGTTCGCAGAAGAATCACAAATTTAGCTTATTTCAAATGGAATTTATACGCTTCTTCTTTGGACACTCTGTTTTAAGTTATATAGAAGATGTTCACAAAAGGATAAAATTAATCATGCTAAGTTAAACATGAGATGTTAACAAAATGGTAAAATTAGTTATGGTAAAGTGATAAATTCATAGAGAGAAACTTCAGAAAGGCTCGTAAAGTTATTGCGGTACGTAAGTCTTATTAAAGTGCGAATGATCAAAGGAGTCACTGCGAGAGATCGTCACACTTAGCATCTACAATACCTGATTCTAACGCTGTTGCGCGCGTATATTATGAGCCGGTGGATATATCCTTCTGCAGAGAACGAAAACCCAACATTCAACTAGGAACAACCTTGATAATGGCAACAACCAAACGCGAATGAATGAATACCAGGAAGTAAGTAAAGACGGATGAAAAGCGCAGTATAAGCAGGTCCAGATCGATGACTCGAATACAGGATTGCTTCCAATCCAGCTTCGCTGTTACTTCGTGCCAGACTCGAAGTTCTCTCGGAACAACTTGTCGAAAACTCCCCTTGATTCTAGACAGTATGACGGAATATCAGCATTTTTCACCTTTGGAAGTGTGTTTAGCGAAGACGCGTGGAACCACACCCAAACCTCCAACTTTGAAAGTTGTTTCTGTCATATGCAGTCACCGTTTTAACCCTCCATGGTTGACGTGCCAGGCAAATCTGGCATAACAATGCCTTGATGACATGTCCTCACCCTTCTTCCTAGCCCAGTAGTTCTTAACTTTTTTAGGCTGCGACCCAAATTCTGGTCGCGGGGCAAGCTCGGCGACCCATGCTTTCAAACAGTTCACTCGTAATAGAAAATAAAATATATAAGTAATGGTGAAATGATTAGAGATAACATAAATAAATAATAAATGACAATGTAATAATGACCCAATCAAAATGGCTTGGCGATCCAATTTTGTTTGGGTCGCGACCCAGGGATTAAGAACTACAGTCCAAGACCATTCCCCACCTCCACAAACGGTTTTATCTCTAAAATATTTCAAACCTGAAAGAGAGAAATTCATTAAAAAAAAAATTTAAACTATTAAATGCAATAATGAATTTTCTCTTTCCAGTTTATGATAACAAAAGATTACTTATAAAAATTGATTAATTTTGATGGATTGATTAAGCGATTGATTCATTGGTGGTTAACAGAATGAATGAATAAATAAAAATAGAGTTTAATTTAGATAAAGTACACTGTACAGTTTCGGAAAAAGGTTGGCCTAAAAATATGAAATTTCTGAAAATCATGAAAAAATTCTAATTGGTAATATTCTGATTTTATTTGAATATTTTATTCTTTCTGGTCATTGGCACAGATTTAAAAGAAAAACAAAACAAAAAAATCTTTACTGTACATTACACTCTACATTAAACATTACCCAAATCACCATTTAAAGCTTGTTTATAACTATGGAATATGAAAATGAAAAGAAAAGGTTTATTGGCAGACTATAGTCCATATGACAAATATTATTAATACAATGACAATTCACATACTAAGGATAAAAATATATACAGTTGATTAGAAATAATACAGTAATGTCGAAATTAAGTGGAGCTACAGACAGACGGTTTCGTACCAAGAATTCCATAGCTTAGAGCGTAAACGGCAGAACTCATGGATAACTTGGATAATCGGGTTGGTCGATTTTTGATTCTTTGCATTAGACTGTATTGAGCACGTCTTGTTACCTCCGGGAAGCTCGGGACATTGCGGGTAGCAAACATTTGCGAAGCTGAGCATTTCGGGGGTAATTTATGCAAGAGTCTAAAAGACCCGTTGTACAGCAAATTTAGGGTTCTGCCAGAACCTTTTTTATAGTTCACTCGGAATTGCTGTCCGTATATATTACTGCAGAAAGTACGAAAGAGTCTTTAGCTTCACTTGTACAGAACCGAAAGTTCCTTATGGTCATATTCGCTTTAGCACACAGGCTTCGAGATTGTTTTCTTATATCCGAGTCATCACTCAAGGAGCTGGTAATAGTTTGACCCATAATAATAACTAATTAATATCAACAGATTTATTTAAATAGTCAAAAATATCTAAGTCATATTGACCATATTACGACATATTCCTATATCTATATTTTATATATTTTCTACTTTAATTAAAGTGATTATTATGTTGGTTAATAAATTAAAATATATTAAAAATTTACAAATAAATTTGAAATATTTCATTCAAACAAAGGTTTTACGAGAGAGAGAGATAGATAGATAGAGAGAGAGAGAGAGATAGATAGATAGATAGAGAGAGAGAGAGAGAGAGAGAGAGAGAGAGAGAGAGAGAGAGAGAAAATACATTTTCTTTCCACTAAAAATTTTCAAAGTAAAGGAATACTTTAAAAAAATTACAATTGTTTGGTTGAATAGCTGACAATATCATCATTATTACTCATATATCGAACGTAGAGGGTTATGGCTGTATACTACAAACATTCCAGGATTAAATGGCGATTACAAAGCAATTTTCACGAAACCAAATGACGAGTTACAGAAAAAAATTATCTCTTACAAGACCAGAAAGCGATTCTGAAAATCTCAAATCAGTGAAAGTTTCTCTTCCTCTGAATCGCACGATATGTGAAACTAAAAGGAAAAACCTATTTGATAAAACGTATTCAAGCGACATTTGGGAAAGCGCGTGTTTTTCTCCGCTATTTTCAGGTCGAGGAAAGTCTTCATCAGCCAGACAGGATCGAGAGAGTGTCGAGAGAATTCGGCTACTCCAAATCAAAGCTCAGGACTCGTTTATTTCGTTCGAAGGTCGCGCTGTCAGTCGCTTCTCTCGAGACTCCCATAGATCGGTTGTCCAGATGGCGCTGCGCACGGTGGTGGGTGTTTCCCCAGGGTCGAATCCTAGTGCCTATCTTGTCTCAAATTAATCGCTACCTTTTTTATAACTAAAAAATAATTCATTGGCGTGAGAAAAGATATAGAATCCTTAACGTTGTATTTATTTGTTTCCTTTAACGTGTCTCGATACGATACTTAACGAGCCGGAACGGAACGTCACTATTATTAAGAATTATGATACAGAATTTAATAAATAATCTAAAGCCATTTCGTCCCAAATTCACGTTTAACTAAGGCTGAATTGTTGATTAAGGGAAATGTTGAATGTTTTTATTTGAAAGTTATTGAACTTAGGGCGAAAGACTTTATGTCATGCTCTAAGTCAGTGTTTCTCAAACGGTGGTCGCAATCCCCCGGGTCGTAGTTTGTTTACCCCTGTAGTAGTGATTTGTACACAAAAAAACGAAGAACTTTGCTTCGTGAGTTTACCCTGTAGGGATGATAAGGGGTCGCGGGGCAAACCCGGCTGAGAAACACTGTTCTAAATTGTATAACATTCATGTAACTCTTTTGCACTTGCATTACCTATTTACTTTTGGATGGGACAAGCATAGTGCTCATGCCACTTACGCAAGTAACATCACTGCTAATTACTAACGAGTGATTAAATAAATCCCTGATAAATAGTATTAACATCTCATTTAAAAGATATATATTTCAATCAAGAGCATTTGATTACTTCACATTAATCGCTAATATACAACTTGATGAAATTACCTCTTTTTGGGTTAGATAAAATGAAACATTTACCTCATCTGGAACTGATGTTGAAAGATGAAAAAATGCTCAGGAAAAAGACGTCTCTCAATGAATATGAGTGTAAATGGCGCTTCTCTTCTGCTAATGTACTTTGTGACCAGCTCTCAATCAATCAAGGTCGCGAGGAAATAGATATTGATTTTTTTTTCATCCATAAACTCACCTAATCTTATCTCATACAAATGTGAACATAAACCTTTTAAATAAATCTTCAGTGCAAAATTGATGAGTAAAAAAAAATCAGGTTAAATTTTTATTAATATTATTTTATGTAATATTATATTATATTGTAGTGTAGCATAATACAATATAGAATTTGGCGTATAGTGTGGTTATAGAGTAGTGTTATAATGTATTATAATGTACACGAGTGATAACGCAATGAGAAAAGACCTTCCTCAGGGTAGAGTGCATTTTAATGTATGTTAAAAAACAATCTAAGAAAAGCGTTTTCAATTAACCAAATAATCTCATTCGGCCTTCAATAGACCAACAAGATCTATTAGTAAAATGTTTATAGACCCATCTAATGGCAGTTGTGCGTATGGGATTAGCAATTAATCTTCGCGAAAGTGTCATTTTAGTTTGCTGAATGCTTTTAAATTCATTTTGAATTTGAATTAAATTACGAAGAACCTTTTGGAATTACGTATCACTAAACATTAAATGTGTCTACCCTTAACTGTAATACAATAATAAGAACAGAATGAGACCTACAGTGTATCCATATGGTATTATCATCGTTATTACACTTACAGGAGGACACAAAGCATATTTCTTAATCAATCTACCCTCATTTAAAAATGAACCCCTCGTAGAAAATAGGAATCAGAATAATTTATTAACAAAAAGGTAGGCCTATGGACTATATAATTCTAAAACACACGAAACTATGGGCATAGATGTTTTATTTATATACATATATAATTTTCAACAACGAGTTATTAAAGAATTCTGATTTGGGCATCTCAGATTAAGCTGGTGGTCGCTTTGGCATGCGTTTAAAGGGTAGATGCACGAAAATCGGCGACTCTTCCCTTCTCACGAGCGGAACTTTACCCGCACTCTCGTTTATACATTTAAAAAGGCTCGAGAGTCCATTTATAATGTGATTGGGCTTCAACAGGGCTTGAGTTGTAAACAATTAACAAGTAGTATGGCCGCAAATTCACTCGTAGCAATGTCGCAGACCGATAAATCTTTAAGGTGCGGGAAGTTCGTTGATGAGAGTGCGGGGAGGAGGGGGGTGAAACCTCTTCCGCAAAGGGTTAACAACCGGAACGATTTATTAAAAAAATTTAACAACCGGTACGTACCGCCCTCAAGTACAAGTACTCAACAAGTACAAGTAACGGTCTTATGGAAACGAACGAAACGAAATATAAGTAACAAATGAACATCATTTTTACGAATCAAAATATTCTTAAATAAACATTTAGAAACTAATGTCTCGGATGCGTGGACAGAACACAGCAAACCACAAAGAGTGTACATAGGTGTGTGTGTGTGTGTGTGTGTGTGTGTTTAGGTAATGGGTATAAGTGGGGTCGAGTGTGTGATAATTCGCGGTTGTTTTTTTGTGAGGTAGCACTTTCTGTACCCAGAACATTAAAAAAATTTATACAAACATATCTAGCGACATTTTTGTAAAAGGAAAAAATTGTTAGTCCTCATTAGGTTAAATTACGCTAGGTTAAGTTAGTTAAAGTTTGGATAGGTTAGGCAGAAACGGCCCTAGGATTGCTGGCGCCCCGGGCAAGCTAAACTCGGCGCCCTTACAAGTATAATTTTAAAGTTTGTTCACAATGAAGAACTACAAATGTAGGAATAAAGAGTTTATTACAATTAACGATATTCACTCAAAGTACAACTAAACATTCTCAAAATGGAACCATGTATGAAAATATGAGAGACAGTGTTGCCACTTTTGTCTGAGGTAAATCCACAAAAAAATGCAAAAATTCCACAAAGTGGCAACACTGATGAGATAGTAAAGGATGGCAGCGCTGCCAGGCGTATGTAATTTGTGCTCAACGCTCACCTACGCGGCCACAGCAACCCATGTGACATGTCATCTCATGTCGGGCCAAGCTGACCTTAGCTTTACTGGTAGTCTGGTACTAATGCTATTGGCTAATATAATGTCATAATCCCTGAAAATTTGACTCCACATCAGGAAATTTTCACATTTGACTCTTTTATTTCATTTTATTTTATTTATTTATTTTTCTATTTTTCCCTTTGTATTTGGAAGATCCCAAACACATGACGTGGCGCCCCTTAGCACGTGGCGCCCCGGGCAACTGCCCGAGTTGCCGGTACCTTGAGCCGGCCCTGAGGTTAGGTTAGACTAAATTAACGAGTACCTCAATGTTTAATGACTTAACAGAAACCCCATTCGAGCCCTCAGTTTCATCCGAAACCCTTATCACGCCCTTCTCGGTACGATAGCACTTAGGTTAGGTTTAGGTAAATTAGGTTAAGTTAATTAGATTTTTAAGATTTTAAAAAGTAAATACCTCGTTTATGCGGAGATACGCACATGTGTGTGTGTGTGTGTGTGTGTGTGTGTGTGTAAATGATTAGGTGGTGGGTAGTGGGGGCTCGAACTTGCGTCGCTATTATTGGAATGCTCTTGTTTAATTCAGGATTACCTTACATGGCTTATAGCAGGAGTATAAAAGAAGCCGCAAGCTGGGACCCATTTCCCATCTGATTTATTAAACATTTATCAGGGTATATATATATATATATATATATATATATATATATATATATATATATATATATACACTCTACAGTATATATACATACAAACAAATGAAAGCTATATTGAACCACAAGTGAATGAGTAATACATTCCTAAAGGCCGATAGTTAGGTATAATATATTTGTTTTTCTCGTGTTGCGATCCTGCTGCAAAGAGCGGATAAGATCTTTAAGGAGACATTTCGCTTGTGAAATGGCCAACTTTATCGCCTTTTCAGAAGCGTCCTTTGCCCCTTTTGCCCCTGCTGAGGGCATCTTGCAGTCCGATATGGTAAAAGGATCAAATTAAGGGGAATGCTAGTTCCTTTTCATTCGCTCTAGTAAATTACCAAGCACTTGACGAAGCTGAAGTAACTTGAAGTTAATGAGAAATTATTGGAACTTCTAAAGGCTTATATCCATATACATTAAATCCACACATGGAGGGACGACATAAGTTCAAAGATGTTCCTCTGTTCGACTCTTTTTATAGTCTTTCTTTAGTGAAAAAAAGTAGGACTTAATTGAGTCTGTTCGACTCTTTTTATAGTCTTTCTTTAGTGAAAAAAGTAGGACTTAAATGGAGTCTGTTCGACTCTTTTTATAGTCTTTCTTTAGTGAAAAAAGTAGGACTTAAATGGAGTCTGTTCGACTCTTTTTATAGTCTTTCTTTAGTGAAAAAAAGTAGGACTTAAATAGAGTGAAAAGGAATTTTTAAAAGGATAAATCCCTTCACTTCCGTTTGCATTTCGTTCACCCTTATCGGGAAAGCTCCTCAAACAACAACCTGTAAATAACCTAATCAGAATTCTTATCGTACCTTAGAATTTGTGGTTAATAAAGCAACATACCCTAATTACAACAGGGTATGAAGATATAAAAAAAATCACAAAAGAGTCATCTTGCCAGTGTTATAACACCGCTACCCGTCGATCAGCGAAGTTAAGCGACATTGGTTCTGGGTAGTGGTTGAATGAGGGACTGTTCTCTGCCTTCAAATGATGTAGTGGTATGTGGTTCAGATTCCACGTAAAGCTGTAGGTCCCCTCCCCTCATCGTACGATCTTTCTCGTTACGAAGAAAGTTAAACAGAACTAAAGACACACACACACACACACACACACACACCATCACAAAATTAATGAATCACTTTCGTAAGACCCTTCAGTTTCTTTTTCATGAAACAAAACTGAAGTATTGATTTATTTAACAAGATTTTATGAAGAAAATATGTTTCTTTTGCATTATCCTCCCAACACTAATTTTTTTTATATAATGTTGGTTTGGTTTTGGTTATGGTACTTTATTTTCCTTCCATTATAAAAAAATTAGTGTTGGTATTAGGTTAGGTTAGGTTAGGTTTGGTTAGGTTAGGTTACGGTAAAAACAGCCCGCCGCAGGCGTTAGCCGTTATAAAAAAAAATTAGTGTTGGGAGGATAATGCAAAAGTACCGAAAATATTATAAAAATATCTTTCAGCTTTGATGTGACGTTTTATTTCAGTATGTACACACACACACACACATACTGTATCACTATATTTATCTATCTATATACAGTAGATCCAAACCACAACGAAGGAGGTTCCGCACTTTGGACTACTGCGACCTTCCAGTTTTGGATAGACTACACTAATAAGAGTTCCATTTTGTGGTTTGGATCCAACGTTTGCTTCAAGAAATCTCAGCCGTTCTGAACGGACCTGATCTTCATTCATAAGGGATCCGGTCCAATAAGATATTTTATATATATATGTGTGTGTGTGTGTGTGTGTGTGTGAGGACCACCCCCGCAATTATTTCCTTCATTTATTTAATAATATTTTAAAATAAAAAATTATTGATCTCAACCATAACCTGACCTAAAGAATGATAATGAGTGGTTTGGAGAGGATCCACAACTTTACGTGGAACTCTGAACGCGGAGGACAATCACCCATTCAACTAATAAACAAACCCCACGTTCCTTAGCTTCGCTGAACTAACGGGAAGTGGTATTGCGATATGACTACGACGTATCCATGACCTAAAGGATACATGTTGAATTAGCTCTCCTCAGGCAACTGCGACGACAAGGAATTATTCAACTTTTATGAGTCTCGGTTTTAAGTTACAAAATTCTTTTGACTTTAAGATGAGGTTACGGCCTTAACACGGATTAAAATGAAAATTAACCATAATATTACAATTATCATTATTATTATTGTTTGTAAATGGTAATTCTATACTATGTATATATACATGTATGTATGTGGGTACGTATTTACATATGTATACATGGGTATGTTATGTATATGTGTATGTATATATATATATATATATATGTTTCTTGTTACACTGATGTATATCCTCAACACGTATAAACAGAATGATAAACTGAGTTATTATTATTATTATTATTATTATACAGGGTGGCCCAAGATAAAGTAGTTCCATTAAGTTTTATTAAGAGGAATAATGGGCTACTTTATCTTGGGCCATCCTGTATATGTTTATGGGGCATTAATTGTCGCGTATGTATATATGTATTAGTGATGTAGCGGATGTCATTTTTTTCACATCCGCGGATGCGGATGCGGATGAGGATGTTTGATTTCAACATCCGCGGATGCGGATGCGGATGCGGATGTCTACATTTTCGTTATTTTTTAGGATATATTCGAGATTTGTTGTGTTTAACGTATATAATAAGTTATTATATAGAGAGAGCTGTAGCTATAATGTAGTATAATTGATTAATTGTACAATAATTGCTGTACTTTTCTCTGAACATATAAAATAATATCAAGCATCTAACTAATATAGAAATCAATTAGTGAATTCGTCTGCAAATAAATTCGTTATATTTTGTTGAGTTTCAGCCACAATTAGAAACCATAATTGTGTTACCAGGATGCGGGACGTGAACCCAACTCAAATGCACCCCCACCGACCTCTTTCCCCAACCTCCACCCTTATAGAAAGAGATCTTTAATTAGCTTGATAACTATTTATATTAAGTTTAAAGTTTTATTAGGCATATTTATAAATTAGTAATTAAAATAAAGTAAACTAAGATGTTCATCGTTTAATGTTCAAACTTAATTATAGGAAGGTTATGCTTAAGGAACATTAATTTTTCTGCCTTTTCTGCTGCCAGTCTGTTTCTCTTTTCATCATATATTAATCCAGCACTGCTAAATAATCTCTCGCTTGGTACGTTTGTTGGAGGACAGGCTAAATGTTTCCTTGCAAGTTTACTCAAGTATAGATAGATATTCTGCGTATTTTTCCACCAACTAATAGGATTGTCACATGCAGCCAGGCGTTTTTCTTGGTGATAGCTCTCGATCATTTTTACTACATCTTTTGACATCGCGTAGGTCTCGTCATTGCTGCTTGACTCAAGAAACTGAGAGACAGATTCTGTGATAGATTTGCTTGTTGAAGGTGTTGGTTCTGTCACTGAAACTTTTATTCTTTTGGTGGGTGGCGAAGCGACAGATTCAAGAGATTGAAGCTCTTCAACTGCTTTGCCAAGTGATGATTTAACTCGTTCTAATGTACTAGGTGAAAATAACTTAGCTTTGTAACGTGGATCTAAGTAGGTTGCAAGAGAGTAACTTCATACAAGAACAGCCTCTCGTCTTGTCGCTTGCATCACTTTTGCGCACAATGAACTAGTTCTATTAATATAGTAGAATTTGATAATTTCCGCTTATTAATGACGTTTTATCTCAACGGCCCACCCACATCCGCACGACATCCGCAGTCCAAAGTGCGGATGCGGACGCGGATGCGGATGCAAGAAAATGTGCGGATGCGGATGCGGATGTGACCTACATCACTAATATGTATGTACATATATTATTCTATTGCTACACCTAATGTATATCTTATACGAATATAAATAGAACAATAAAATTGAAATTGAAATTACCAATTTTCTAATATAGATTAAAGGGAGCTATTGAAGAATAGGGACCCCAGCCTTCTTTAGTTAGGCTTATAAGGCTAACTAACGAAAATATCACGACCTAACCTAACCAATCGTTAGGTTAACTGTACGCCCTTGACGATTGGTTAGATTAGGTCATGATATTTTCGTTAATTAGCCTTATAAAGCTAACTAAAGAAGGCTGGGGTCCCTATTCTTCAATAGCTCCGATTAAAGTAGTCGTGACCTCGTTGCTAGTTCAACTGTTTAATATGGTAAATCAACACTGGAGTTTATCGCTAAAATTGCCCTTAAACAAGGCAATAAACATTTTTAAGAGAAAGTGGTTATATTATCACTTTGCCTTTTGGAAAACTCTTTCATAAATTTCTGTTTACACATAAAACGACTATGTAAGCTCGCTGCTATCCAGTTCAAAATGGCGCCTTTAACGAAGTACAAACATTTGCTTTTCCTGCTGCAAATGTTGTCATTCTGAGTAACAGTAAAATATCGATGCCGGAGATATTGCAAGATTGCAGGAACCGCATAAAATATGGCGCCGATTTGGTTCTCAACTGATCGTAATGGGAATAAGTAACTAACGTGGAATTATAGATATTTTCTGCAAATTTTAGCGACATTTGACCACGGCGGTGCTTCAACGTAACGTTCTGCAGACGTCCATGTTGACGAGTACTCATTGAGATGACGGAACATCTTTCTGTGAAACACGTAAAATAAATATTGCTCGCTTTAAGTTTTATAAACGAGTTTCATAAGTATTGAAAGTGCTCATAAAGTCATAAAACTCCCCGAGTTTATGATTAAGATTTATAAACAAGTTCTAAACATTTTGATAAACATGCATAAGTCAACTTTCCAGAAACAACAGAGTTACATTGATAACATGTCTTGCAAATTTGGCAAGCACAGAGTACATAGAAAATTGAAGAAAATTCAAAGAATGAGTAATTCCATTTGTCACCAAACGCTTTAATATCTGTCAGAATCGCCTCACACATACTTTGCGCGAACAATATTGCGCATAACATAATATTAAATACTGGTTTTGTATTTAGGAAAATATCTGTATAATTAATTGTATGGTATAAATTAACTCTTTTTAAACTAGTATATAAAATGATCTGTCTTTATTAAATCTCTCTCTCTCTCTCTCTCTCTCTCTCTCTCTCTCTCTTTCTCTTAAGTACTGCATTCAACTATCTTGATTAACTTAAACAAATTCGCTCTGCAGTTAAAAACATTTGAGACGTTTACTGCTGATGACGTCATACGCTCGATCATTTAACTCGTGCTGAAGACTCTCTCAGCGTTTTTTTTCGCTACTAATTTAATTTTGCCTCATGTGTCCACTGCTTCTGTGTATAATTACTGAATATTAAATGCACATAAGGAGACGCTCTAATAAAGTTATCTTGCCTTAGTGTAATATAACCGAGAAATAGAGCTTTAAACTCGGCTCATATTCTCTCTCTCTCTCTCTCTCTCTCTCTCTCTCTCTCTCTCTATCTATCTATCTATCTATCTATCTATCTATCTGTCTATTTATATAGTTGTACTACAATGTACTTAAGGGGGAGGACAAAGAGGTCCTTATCTGTTCTTAACATTTTCCGCTTTTGTAAATGAATGCACTGAAACGTAGAAAAGCGCAAGGGTCGTCGTATGTGTCATTTACTTTCTAAATTCTTTTCTCGTCATGGACTAACCAAGAGATGATTTTCGGGTTTTTGTGAATTTAAAAACCGTAACTTTGCTTCTTATATTCTACGACATAGTATCTGGCATAGCGCTCAGGCTATTAATGCGGCCCATTCCACTATCTCCCGGATTATTATTACCAAAACCATCGGGAATCAAACCCCTGACCTCAGTGTCTTCACTTCGCTCCCGGGGAAAAGGTGTTACCCACTGAGCGGCCGTGGGCGCTGGGAGGACTAAGATATAGCGACAGTAATAACAGTAATGGCTGAAGTAATTATTATTATTATTACATCCATACGTTGGGAGAGGGGGACTAGATAGTGAACAGTATGAGACAAAGGTTTCCCGGAGTGCCATAAAATAAGAACAGATGGCACTGGGGTGCCTTGAGCCAGAAAAGGGGCACCACACTGAACTGCAGAGGCGAAATTCCCATTCTGAATTGCCTCGCTATTGTAAAAAATAGGATAAAGACCTTTTCACGAAATTGCTCTCTCATTGTAATTGAAGTGAATTTCCTTTGGAGCCGAACGGCATCCGAGATCATATCTAGACGCGAGAAACTGTATAATACTCGTAGTTAAACTTTGTCGTTTCCCGCATGGATGATGGAAGTATGTGATGTCATGGCGAACGATAAAGACATGAAATTCGTCAACTCCCATCCTTTAGCAAGCAAGTTCTCCGGCTTCAATTTGCTTTTAGTAGCAACACCCAAGAGCTAATCATAAAAGGGTAGAAAGACCTTAAAAATCGGAAGTATTATCATTAGCAATGATATCACCTCTCTTTGTTGAGCCTTTATTTAACTCAGAAACCTTCCCGCGATTCAACTTTGTCATCCAAACAAAGTTAAGTTAATTTCAAAATTTATATTTATCCGTTGAAGGCTTTGTTTGAGGCCCTTTTTCACTTTGTTTACCAACAATAATTCTCAATTACTCTATTTACAATTTTGTGCCTTCGTTTAACATTGCTGAGGCATACAATAAATTTCAATTGGACTCGTTTGAAAATGCTCTGAATTGTTTACAAAACAAAGAGAGCTTAAAAGAAAACAAAAAATAAAAAGGAACGCAGTCAACCATTAAAAAACTTAAACCGAGCTAAAAATGTTCCTAAAGTTACATTGTTTTCTGTATTATTATCAAACATTTTCAGATTTTGTTAACATTTATACAGATGAGGACTAATTAAGAAGATAGCTACTTTTTGCGCCTTAAAAGACTAGTCCATTCTGAGGCGAAGATGAAAGGCAAACTACGGCATTATTTTAAGCTGTCAACTCGCTTTCTTTTAAGGTTTGACGCAATTTTGGGATCGATTAATTATTTAAAACTCCGTTCATCTCATCGCTAGCACGAAATTGGCACCAATTGTTTAAAAACTAATTCAAGTCTTGAATAAGAAATGACTCACCGTTCGTAGTTTCTATTTTTTGGTTTCACAAAAGCTTTATAACTGCATACAAACAAAACACACACACACACACACACACACACACACACACACACAATATATATATATATATATATATATATATTGTTGAAACTTGGAAGTGAAATTTAAATGTAAAGGAAAAATATGGAAATTTTTGATCTGTGTTGAAAGGGTCAATTGATGGTGAGGTCATAAATGGCAATAAACCGCCTCTTACCAACATCGCAATAAAGCCCTTAAAGCAAAAACATCGAATAGATGCGTCGATGAATGCTTTTAACGCTTTTGCGACAATCAACTGACATTTGCTAAGACTTCCTGAACAAGAATTCTCTCTTAAAATCGTGATAAAAGGAATCCTTCTGCACGACTGAACGGATGAGTCTTGGGTTAGGAGAGGTCAGGTTAAACTTCTTAGAGGTTAGATTAGACTAGGTTAGGGTGTTATTTAGTTACAGTTTCCTTGAGAGATTTTATCGTACAAGAAATAATGTAAAAAAAAAAATAAAAAATAAATATATTTTTGACACAATTTTTCCTAGAGATTTTAGAGTTTGTTGCAATGATCAGTGATCAAGCGATTGATCCTCGTTTTATGTCTTTAAATTTAAGCATTTACGTCTGGAGCGTCTTTCTATTTCGTCAGATGTTCAAAAAACAGATTTACTCACACCGAAGCCAAAGTACTTGGTTGGTAGTCATTCAAAATACAGTATTGACATAAAGAGAAACTATATCTTGCATCAAGGGAATGCACTAAATATATTATTGATCCTCTATACACTTGGCAATGATGGTGCAAGCTGCTTATACCCTGAAAGGGCGTATGGGCAAAGCTGTGCTTTGTGATAAAACAAAGAAGCTTTTCCTAACACATGTACTTAAGCTATTGACCTTTGAGTCTAAGCTATTGGAAAAAAAAAATATATATTATATATATATATTATCAATCTTCATGAAACATACTGTATGTTAATGGGTTAATTAAAAGGTAGAAAAACATTTTCATTCTTTTCACAAAGGGCAACTCTACCTATATACCCCATTCAGGATACGAGCCGTTCCCAGCTGTTATCATAATCAAATGAGAGGTCAGATTCTTTATCATTTCCGTGTTTGTGATATATATATATTATATATATATAATATATATATATATATATATATATATATATATGCAAAATGGGATTTGACTTTAAATTAGGTTAAGCTAGGTTAAGTTAGTTTAAGTTAAACTATTTAATTTAATTTTTGTCTTATACGAGGTGTGTATATTGTGTGTGTGTGTGTGTGTGTGTGTGCGCGCGCACGATTATTTAATTAAAGAGAAATGAAGATTTTATGCCTTAATGAAGCATTGTTTACAAACAGTGTTTTCATCTTTTGAGTTTACTCCGTGAGCACTGAAGCAAATTGCATACATCACATGTTTAGAGGTAAGGAGAGCAAGACCATATATTAGGTCTTTGGTGGTGCGAGATGAGAGCAATTACCAAATTATCTTTCCTTCTGCTTCGTTACATTCTTTGCCTCGTTCTGCTCAATTGCTCTTCCCCCATTATTACATCACCAACGCTCTCCAAACCAGCGATATCGATCCTTTTGAACGATCCTTAAATCACCGCCATCGTAATCTGTTCGAAATTGATCTGCCATAGCTTACAGTTTAATAAAATTTAGTAGTGTTATTGATCTATTTCTGAAATTATCTCAAGAGGTAAAATTGATCCTTGAATGAAGAAAAACTTTAGCCCAAATGACTCTGAATAGCTATAATATTTGCTCATTTTTGGTCCTTGCTGTTGATCATGGCAATAATTTAAATAAAAAAAATTGATCTTCTCTCAATACTGAATCCATAACAGACGGCAAACATGACCTTGTCAGTAAATTTTAATTTATCATTTGCCCGCTGCGATCATCACACTTTCATTTTTAATAAGTGATGAACCGCCAAGTCTGTCTAAAGGTAAAAGAAATACCATAAGCTTTAAGTATTATATTTTTAATTTGAATAAATGAATTAAAAATTGTAATTTTTATTTTAAACTGTGATCAGTATTCATACAGTAATGGCAAGAAATAATGGTAACAGTATTGGCGAGAAGTAATAGCAACAGTAATGGCAAGAAATAATGGCAACAGTATTGGCGAGAAGTAATAGCAACAGTAATGGCAAGAAATAATGGCAACAGTAATTGCAAGAAGAAAGTAATGGCAACAGTAATGGCAAGAAGACTTGAAGTCAGTAAATGAAGAGAAAATGTTGAATACAAAATGAGAGGTTATATATTTATTGTTGTGGTGCTCTTAAAAAAAGTATAAAAATGTAACCTCATTCAAATAAGCTATTGTCCCTCCCGGCTGGTGGTGTGGAGCGAGACAGTTATCGCAACAGGGAAAAATGAATTAAATCTCATTAGTAAAAATGTATCACAAACCACTCACAATGGCGTGGATCCAACAGGCTTTTGAATGAAGCAGTGCGAGTAGCTGCGATGATGGTCTCTCGCAGGAACTCATTTGCGTCCTTCCTTATCGTTGGCGGAATGGCATCAAAGAGTCTTGTTACTCTCATTTGCGAATGACGTTAGGCCACAAAGTGTAGCTAATAATCTCTTATTACGATATATTTCTTCTTTATTATCGGTTTAAATTTAAAAATAAAATAAGTGGTACTTTAACTCGAAACTAAAATGTTAACCGGATTTCTCATTAATGCCATACTAACATCAAAGTCATCGTACAAATTAAAATATTCCTTCTTGAAAAGGCGAATATGATATATCTTTCAGTTCCCGGCAAACTTCAGACAATTTCGATTATTTCTAAAAGCGATAATTCAGATTTGAAGTTCTTCGTGTTTTTATGTTGTTATGCCCAAATATGGAAAAGAACGGGTTTCGGGCGACGAATCTTTTGACCAATGAATGGAGGATTCTTCAGAGGTCAAAATCAAATTAAGACTCAAGGTCAAGTTTCCGATCCAGAAAAGTGGGAGTGTTTTTGACACACACACACACACACACACACACACACACACTCACACACACACACACACACACAATATACAAGAAGCTAAATTTTGCACAAACTCCAGAAGAATTTCGGTGTTCGTTTGTTTATATTCAGCAATGAACACTCCAGGAAGGAAAATCACACTAAATGATGCACCTGAAAGACAAATGGAATTCCAAATAAAGTTTCCATATAATCAATTAATAAACATGAACTGCATAGAACTAAATGCTTATTTCACTAACAAACAAACGACTGAAAAGCTATTATTACAAAATAAAGTTAGACACGAGATATTTATAAAAGAATGAAATAACTCGTCAGAAATTCCTAAAAGAATCAGACATAAACATCAGTTGATCAGCATAAACATTGATCGGCATAAATATCACATAAAAATTGCATTGGAATTTGTAGGAAAACATCGGATAAGTGTAGTAATATTTGAAAATCTTGAAAATTTAACAGGAAATTTAATAAACATTATACAAGCTTTGGTTTTAAAATGAAATAGTATCAACTTTGAAATAAAAATTACACATATGTATGTATGACAACCTATGTCCTGCATATCCAGTACTAAATATACATATACATATACATATACTATTCTATATATATATACACATTTCAATTGCAAAGAACACGCAGTATAATTAACGTAAAGAACCCGGGTGGTTACCTCATTTTTTCATTTGTTCGTTCTCCCTCCTCATCTTGCGCGGAATGTTCTTCTATACAAGCGTCGTTCTTTACGTTGATATATATATATATATATACATATATATATACATATATACACAAATTTGCTTTAAAATTATAACTTATCACTAAACTGGTTACAAGATAGGTGAAGATTATGCAATATTGAGAGTAGTGAAGATTGCATTGTTGTGGTTTCAGAATTCGGGAATGTCTGTGCGTGATGCGGTGCTGAGATTACCAAAATGGCTTTTATAAACGAGATTTGAAACTAGAATGGGATGATGCTTGTTAGATTAGGGTTCGAAGGTTATTCCATAGTAAGGGAGCGACTCCTGACGCTACCATTTTACCAGTATAAGATCGTTTCATGCTTGATTGCAAGTCGTCATTATTTCTGAGATTCACGTTAGGATGACGTTGATGGTTTGAAGGAAACTCCTGTAACACCCAGTGAGGAAGGTAGTTGGGCATAACTTTGTACGCAAATGTTCAGATGGCCAATTTGCAGTTTTAAGTTATATTTAGTCAGCCTAACTTTTCTCTAAAGGGAATTGTAGGATAATTTTCCTTTCATATCCACATGCCACTTTGGCTGCAAAATTTTACACTTTTTGAACCTCTTTCAGTAAAGTTGAGAAACATCTACTCCAAATGAAAGGAGAGTAAGATATGTAACTCATTACCAGACCATTCGCAATCAATGTTCTCGTTGTTATATTGAAATTGTTTTCAGTTTTTGTAAACAAGTTAACGTGTCCTTTGTTTTTCTATACATATTGTATTTATATGCTCTTAAAAAAACGTGTTTATCAAGGATAATACCCGAATTTTCAACTGATTTAGAGATGGGTATATCAATAGTATCAAATTTTATTGAATTTCTTCATTTATCTTGTTCTTGTATCGTTTTGATCCTATGATTATGTACTGTGTTTTATTTGGATTTATTTTCAATCCTATATTGTCATACTGTCGTTTTAGATACTGTCATACTGTCGCTTCATCCACTCGTAAACTTGGTAATATCATTAACAAAATCAAGGAAAAGGATAGGACCCAACACTGAACCTTGTGGAACGCCATATTTGACTGGTTTATTGCTAGAGATAGAAACTTTTATTTTGATGAATTGGCATTCGTTCTGCGAGACAGTCTTCGAACTAGAATTTATCTACATTAACTGCACTCAGTTTTTAAATAATTTATTTTTAAGTAATTTATTTATTTGTATTTACTTTATTTGTATAAAAAAGTAAACGAGCTTTTATTTCAATGAAAGATTGTTTACACTTGTAAAATAGTGGTTTTCTTTATTATTTCGTGATTTCATTTATTTAAGGCTTTCCTGGTTAGGGATTAGTTTCCTCTGATAGGGATGAATCCCCTTTGGTTAAGACTTTGAAGGTGTACTCGTGTTGCCTCGGGGAGGAACAAACGCTTGGTGCAGCTTGTTTCTGAAGAATTATGCACGCGAACCTTATGGTGTTTGCGATACAGACTAAAGACAAACTTAAGTAAAAAGAGTATTGATTGCAATGCTTATTTGAATGCGATTAATTCAAATACCGTTGCTTCCAGCTGTAGTAGGTTAAAACTTTATATACTTAGCAATGATGCTGCTAGCTGTTTATACCATGAAAAGATGTCTGGGCGGGGCAATACTTTAAAAATTATTAACATTTTTCTTTCTACCTAAAATTTAATTTGTAAACAATCTATGTCACAAGTGTTTGTGATATCTATACATCCCACGTTAAACTGTAGGTCTAAGGTGGGTTGAATAGCTTTACTCATTTAATGAGATAAAATAAATTAAATTCCTTTTGCATTGATAACAATAATGTTTTGGGTCGTTTAAGCGCCTTCGTAATGGCAAAGGTCACGTGACGGAGGGGACCCACAGCTTTACTTGGAATCCGACCACGGATCACTACATCATTTGAATGTTGAGAATGGTCAACCATCGAACTCCTGAACAGGCCCGACGTTGCTAAACCTCGCTGATTTAACGGGAAACAGTGTGTAACGTGGCCAGGACATACCCATTTGGAACAAAATTATTTTAAACCTTGTAAGATTAGAGATGAAAAGAGAAAAAAGTCGTCTAATACCGTAAATATTTTCGGTGGACGTCTCAAAGAGTCATTCAGGAAAGGAGAAGAACATTCACCGAACAATTGAAAGACGAAAGTTTAAATTGGAAAGAAAATTTGCATCATGATCCCCCCCACGTATGATGCATTCCTCATCACACCAAGAAGAGAAAATGTTCTCCTGGTGACACCTTCTTCACACCTTCTTCTGTATCGTTTGCGGAGATAAATAAATAGGAAAGCTAAACTATATTGATTAAGAGAAAGCGTTTCAAGTGTTCATATTAGGGTCGAATTATGTAACCTTTGTGAAGGGGTCACGAACCGGTCGAAGGAAACTTCAAAATAAGACGCGACGAGAGGTTTCGTCGTGTAATTGCATCAAATTTGGTTTGTTTTGATGACGTCAGTCGTGTCATACGCGGTGAGAGCATCAGACCTTATTATAGAAGACGATACATTTCACATATCAAAAGTTCAAGCGGGAAATCTCAATCCACTATTAAGATTAATGGGTTTTAATACTCGTGTATGATTGAGAGTGACGGAATAGTTTTTATTTTGTTTTTACGTGTACCTCACGTACTCCCTGTGAAAAGAGTCAAGTCTCTCTCTCTCTCTCTCTCTCTCTCTCTCTCTCTCTCTCTCTCTCCCTCTCTCTCTGATGTATAAATATATAAAAAATGTCATCCTTCTTTCTACAACTCTTATAATATTTTATAACGTAAAATTTGTGTTAACATCTCATCGCAAAACAAAATTTATAAAATGTATAACTTCAAGGCAGTGGGTAAAGATCTCCTTCTGATATCACATTCTTTATATAAAACGAGGAATATATTTATATGAGGACATTATAAACAATATATAAAGTTTGTATATATTGTTAAATATTTGTATTTTTAATACAAAGTCCTGCAAGATCATTGAGTTCCATCAGATACGAACTGGTGTAGTTAGAGTTTGGCATACTTTCACTTTCTCTTTGAAACGAGGTTTCGGCAGTCAAAATTAAGCTGACAGTTTAAGGATCTTAAAAGGTTCCTTCGGCATTCTTCGGACGGGTTCCGACCCTTCAATGAGGGCATCATCGCTTCGAAAGGATAACGTTAAAAGACGTTCAAAATGCAGATAACACACGTGCCATATTCCGCTAATTCACGACCTGAAAAACGAGATGAAATAGTTGATTCTGAAAAGGAGTTTAGGTCCTTCTGAAGGAAGGAAGCTTTTTAAGAGACGCACAAGGACACCTTGTCTTTGGTTGTTTTCTCTAGCTTCCCTTTTATCCCCTGGGGGATCTCCTCCATGCAGGGAGAACATCCAAAGAATGAGGTTAGAACCTTATTTACTGAGTTAAATAGCGAGTGACGCTTTGCAGCCGATCCCATACACCTCAATTACTCACATCAGTCGTGACAGTTGCAAATTTTTGTTCTTTGCTTTCCCCTTCAGGGAGGGTCTACATGTAAAGTATATACCTAAGTTTAAGTACTGCTTCCTCTGTTTCACGTCATTGCAGTGTGCGAGTGATGTAGGATGCCTATTCTAGTTTTCATTCTTCTGATTAATTCGGGCGTTCCTCAGGTGTTTGTTGGGGTTGCATATTGGTTACGCGTGACGAGACAAATTCTTTTCATACGCCTCTGCTTCTGTTTATATTACGCTGCTTATAACTTCTATTTGAGTCAAGCATTACAAAAAAGAACTTGACTTTCATATTGTGGTCATGTGGGTTTTATTAAGTAGGCTTAAATTCAAATCTTATGAATCATACTCTCGCGATACAGCTGTTGAAGTGTCAAACGACTCAAAATAGCTATAACAATTATTTCGTTCTTCTACTTATTACCTTTCCCTCATCCACCTCACCAACGCCAAAATTGAAATTTAGAAAAGCTTATTGTCTTCTAATTACACAGTAATGGTTCACTCGAAAATCAGTACTAAAATTAAAAAGACGCCTTTATTAGCGAATTTGACCTAATTTCTAACTTCATTACTACAGGGTTGCCAGGTTTTAAATATCGAAATACGCGACATCTTCCGGTTGGATCATGAAACTTTGGTTAGCACTCAATTTATCCACACTCTACGAGTCTACACTTGAACACTTGTACTTTTTCACTTCTAAAAAGAATGTCATTACTGTTTGCCTTACACTACTAGTTAAAATTTACATTTATCTGGAGTTCACTTTCCATTGCGTCCCGTATACGGTTGAAACAGGACGCTGGACGCTATCCGAACGCATCAAATACGAAACACCTGGCAGCCCTATTCATAATCTACGTGTAGGTAGTTACTGGTCGCTCCAGCAAACTTTGATTTCATCATTCAACCCTCAATCTGAATTCTGAATATTAAATTGGTTAAAAAAAAAAACAGAAGTCGTTTCTAAGTAATAAGACTCGGAATGGAGCACAAAAAAGACTTGTTTTCAACCTTCGTATAAAAGAAAAACAATATATTGGTCTTACATATGCCGCAATGAACACTGTACATGAAGTCATTCTTCCTAAATTTCACAACAAAAGATATTGAGCCTAATTTTATGCGGTTTCTCATAAGATATACAAACAAATAATAATTATATTTATATTTTTTATATTTAATCCATATTTGTATAAATAAATAAATAAATAAATAAATAAATAATAATACAATTTATATATATATATATATATATATATAATATTATTTTTTTTATTGTGTTAATTTATTAATTCAACAGAACTAATGTTATTCATATTGACAGTTTGGTGCCCAATTTGCCCAATTCCTCGAGGCGGTCCTGAATAAAGCGCAGGTGTATCGCTGTGTGCAATGGATCGAAGGGCGCATATAAATAGGATATAATATTTGACCTCTGCTTCCAGCCTTTACCAATGGGACAAAAAACACGACTAACTATCCTTTGCAAACATTTCGTGGGAGGTTCTGCTCAATACTCACAAAACATTCATTCACGCACCAAGGTCACTATATATATATATAATATATATATATATATATACAGGGCGTCCCAAAAATATGTATACACACTTTAAATACTTATAAAGGCAGTGTTTATTAAAATACATTTCATTTTCAAAATGTAATAGAATCTACAGACATTATTTAATTGTTTTGTCAACGCCTGTTTTCAAACTGACGTCCGTTCTGGTCCAGGCACTGCTGATAACGCGAAGCAATGGAATCGCAAACATCACGAAACATTTCGTTTGGTATTTGTGTGCATTCTCGTTCAATGGCTGCTCTCAATTCAGCGACTGTTGCAGGTTTTATAGCGTAGACTTTGTCTTTTAAGTATCCCCATAAAAAAAAGTCTAGTGGTGTGAGGTCTGGTGAACGCGGAGGGTATTCTACGAAACCCCTTCGTCCAATCCACATCCACATCGTGCCAAGTACCACTCGCAATACTCCACTCTTCGGTCCGGATCATCATCATCTTCATTAATAGCATGGACTAATCTTGGAATGTAACTTTTCCATTGACAGCGCTTCAAAATGCGTTGGACAGACGATTCTGAAATTCCTACCTCACGACTCGCTTGCCGCACAAATTTTCTTGGACTTTGGTGATACGTTTCCAGTACTCTTTCTTGCTTTGTGGGGCTTGTCGATGTCCGTGGTCTTCCGGAACGCTTCTTGTGGACATTCTGAACAGTTCCATCGGCTTCAAACTTATCTCTAATTCGAGTGATGGTAAGTCGCGTTGGTGGATCTGTTTGAAACTCCCTCCTAAACTGTCTTTGCACTTCAACTGCGTTTTCACACTTCCAGTAGCATTTTAGAATGAATTTCCTTTGTTCAAAGCTTAGTCTGACTGCCATTATTAATTCTAATGGGTTTAACTTGGAAAGAAAGAAACATCAATTGAGCTATCAGCTGTTAAAGTGTGTATACATTTTTTTGGGACGCCCTGTATATATATATAACCGCGCATTTGTGCATATGTAAAATTTATTCGAACCCTGGCCCGCTGACTCGGAAGCGAGGACGCTGATCGTTCGGTTACGAGAAAATGAAAGTTAAGTAATCAGAGATTAGAAATGTATGTGTAGATGCATGTAGGTATATGTAGAATAAAAACCCAGTCTCTTACTTTTCTGAAGAAGAAAATCCCACACTAAAATATAAATCCATTATAAAATAACTGGCAAATAAAAATAGGATTAATTTTTTGGGTCTCTCTCTCTCTCTCTCTCTCTCTCTCTCTCTCTCTCTCTCTCTCTCTCTCTCGGTACATATACAGTGTATATATATATATATATATATATATATATGTGTGTGTGTGTGTGTGTGTTGAAGTTTTCCCCTACCAGAATTCGAACCTGGGCTGTGTGATTCGGGTAATCAAATGTCTCCAGGTTGCCGTTAATAGCTAATAAATATTGTATATGAAAACCGTCCTTTCGCCATTTCATACTTAAAGCAAAACTTTTCGTAATTTCTACTAAATTAGGAAAAGATGGTACCTAGTAAGGCCATAGAAGGCCATAGAAGGCCATAGAAGGCATTACTAGGCTATAGTCCTTAAGGAAAGCTAAGTCTTTAGTCTTCAGTAGGATGGAGCCTCTCCACACACTGCTTGTGAAACTCGTAACGTTTTGAGGAAGCATTTTTCTGGGCGACTAATCTCCCTTCATGAGCCAGTAGAATGTAACCGATACTCACCTGACCTCACACCCCCTGACTCTTTTTTTGTGGGGTTGCATAAAAAACAGGATCTAGACTATTCTACAAAGCCTAAAACACTTGAAGACCTAAAGACCAAAAGTCTAAGAGGTAATCAACAACATCTCAGCTGATCTATGTCCAAAAACTATGTCAAACATTTGTGTGTAAAGTTGATCATTGTGTTAGGAAACAAACTGGCGATTACACTTTGTTTAATTAACGTTAATAAACTCTTATGTTTTACCTACCTATTGTCTTTGTGTCTATATTCCTTTTATAAGCTTAGAACATTTATTTAGAAATAGGGACATTGTTTGGGGACACTTGGGGTATATATATATATATATATATATATATATAATGTTAAATTCCTTTATGCACGTATCCAAACCTTCAGTTACGGGCTGAACCTTGTAGTTTGAACCAACCAACTCTCTCTCTCTCTCTCTCTCTCTCTCTCTCTCTTTACCTGTTTTTTTGTTTACCTGTTTGTATATTTATAATGTTGAACATTCAGGAAGATTACCATCATATTTATTTTCAATTTTAAAATATTTTTCTTATTTTTATAAATTCGCTAAACTGCAAAAGTCGACAATGCAACCGTGAGTCATAAAAATACTGCGACACTGAATCATTTGACTCCCAAGTTTTAATTCTAAGAAATTAGAAATTAGATAATAAGAGATTAGAAATTTGAAATTCTCTAGGGATGTCACCCGTGGTTCGACCCCTTTTAACTAAAATTTGAAGTTTCTTCATCTGTTTTTAATGGAAATATTTCAAAGTACAAATTTCTTTGCGTTTTCTCTCTCTCTCTCTCTCTCTCTCTCTCTGTCTGTCACATATATATATATATATATATATATATATATAATATATTATATATATATATAATATGCAATTATGGCGACGGCACTATTTTAGGGCTTTATCCACCAACCCTTGGTCTGCAGCCCGACCGTTCCTGTAGCGCCTGACTAATAGCGTTTGGCTCTTTTAAGGAGGTTAATTATATATATATATATATATATATATATATATATATATATATATATATCCCTCTGAAATAAGATTGATAAAGTACTTGTACTTAGTTCATGTACATTCTTTATGAAAATTTCATTCAAATCTAGTATTCTGAACTAGTACATAGTACTAAATGTGAAAATGAAAACAGGTGTTGTACTGCAATGATTAGAAGTACACTATTAGTTTTGGAGACTGTTTACAGTTACGAGTGGATGACAGGAACAACATGCTTTAAATCTATGATACGATAAGGTCATACGTGTTGCCAGATGATATTCATAGCAGTTGCTCATCCCTGCGTGGTTGGGCCTACCATTTTTTTTATCCCATTTTTCTCCCTTCTTTCGTGTTTCTCGCGACTGCTCATATGCAGTTATATTTATCGTCATTTCAATAACTCGTCTATGCCACAAATACTGAAAAAGATTCTTATTTCGAAAACTAAAAGGATTTCAAAGGCGATTCTGAGGCCTGTGAACATCCGTAGAGTTCATTCCCCTTCATTTGAGACCTTCGATAACGCTCTTATATTGGCGCCTTTGAGGTGTTTAAAAGGATTTTGTTTTTAAATAAAACCTAATCCGAATTCAAACCATTATTTATCTTTATTTTGCAATTAGAGGATCAGTAAGGCACTCTAAGTCCTTCCACGTCAGTTTCTTTTTGATTCAAAGAAACAGGATGGAAAAGGAGAAGAATCTGAATAATTCACTGAAGTCCCCTATTCCATTATTTACAACGTTACTCGAGTTTAACTATGCTGCGCTAATCCTAAACTGGATTTGGAAAGCAGAAAAGAAGCAAATTTACCATTAAATTTAGAGAAGAGTCAATTTTTTTTCCGTTTTAAATAAATGGACAATATTTAATTCTTTAATTTACATAAAAGCGAATACATTCACTAATGGAGAAGCAGGAAATGACTTGTGACAAATGATTTTCCTTGTCACGCCTCATGATTATTTTCGCCTATCTCAAATTTAACATAATGAGGAAACACAGTTGAGACGCAACCCACATTCACTCTGAGAGGATCGCTTAAAACCTCATTTCCGTGGTTCCTTCCTCACTTTCCACGAATGCAAATCATCATCATCATCACCACCACCATTCCTGACTTTGAGAGAAAAACCTTTTAATGTCTGTATTAATCTTTTCCTTTTCAAATCGGCTTACATGAATAAATATTACCAACAATAATACATTTAAATACTTGTTTACAGTATGAATGCTTTTTACTAAACAACATTTGTTACTTTTTCTATCCTGTTCTGTCTCTGAAAGAATGAAGGTCGATGTAAATATTGTGAGAGACAATGACGCAGTTCGCAATTTGATTTCTCACGATGCGAGCGAGACTTGCTAACGAGAATCCAAAGAGCAATTCATAATAGGGCGGGAAGAGCTTTAATTACGAACAATTCGGCCGCTTCTTTAAACGTCTCTTCACACTCTGTCTTTGAGGATCCTTATGAAAACATTTGGCGGCTTTGTCGATCTCTTCAGTTCTTTGATCTTTGTCCTTGATTGTCGTTCACTTACCATTTTGTTTTGTCTCGTTCAGCTGAACAAGAAGTCCCTCCGCGCGATCTTTGCTCTACGACACCTCTTGTCAGACAATGGTTCTCTTTTGACAATTACAAAGCCTCATTTTAAGATTTCAGGTAGAACGTTTAATTTATTCAAATGTGTGTATGTATATATATATATATATATATATATATATATATAAATGAGGCGGGATGCTGCAGAGGGGTCGTTCAAACTCACCTAAAGTAACCTAAAGTAAATACATAATTATATATATACAGCTGTGGGACAAAATTCGTCGAAAACATTACGTTTTCAAAATATCCCAAAAACTAATTAATCAATAATTTTTGTAGATTTGTAAAAGTTTAATTTCTTCGGTGAATTTCTTTCTGCAGTTATGCATACCATTCGCTGAATGCTAACCCACCGTGCTAACTTAGTGGTAGAACACCCGGTTGTTACACTGAAGGTCCCGGGTTCGAGTCTGGGCTCGGATAGCGGTTCAGATCCCACATAAAGCCATAGCTCACATGACCTATTAAGATTCTATAGATCAGCGATCGTTGATATACCTGTGATACGCCGAGATCTTTTAGGTTGTACGAAAGAGGATTTTAATTTGCAGTTTACTAATGCAAAATTACTTTAATGATAATGTATTTTAAAAATAATATTAGTTGTAGACAAATAACCCACAACGTTTCCGACTGTGGTATTTAGAAAAGGATGGTGGTACGTTGACCTAAATTGGTTGGGAACCCCTAGTCTGCATCAGAGGAGATTAACAAGTATTTATTTTATACATTTTGTTGAAGAGATTTTTTGGTGGATGCCTTCATGTTTTGTCCTTTAAATAAGTATTCTTTGATAGTGACGTAAAAATGTGTAATTTATCAAAACATAACTGCAACACGTCAGGAAAGGTCAGCAATTAGGCAGTTCTAAATGATAACCGGTATTCCATTTATTAAGAGAAGACACTCCCCTGGGAATTAAACCGGTCTGGAAGGGGATTTCGCAACAGAAGGAAGAATTTTTGGATAATCTTTAGTACAACTTTCAAATTAGCTGATGAAGGAGTAAAACCCTACAATACTTTCTTTCTTCTCTCTGTTTACAAAGAATATAAAAGGAAGTTAGGAATTGTAACTCTAGATTCCATTAACCGAATTCTTTCGTATGTTAATATTTAACATTCGAGTACATTGTTCCTAAAGGCCAGAAATAAAATATCTGTTTCATGCCACTCAGAATGGAGTGGAACTTCTTCGCTTAACGCGGTAATTATGGTCATGCGCATAAATTAAGCGCATGAGGCTGTCGGTTTGCTCTGGCCAATAGAAAATAAACAGAAAAATAACAGGTATGAGAACGGGTGTAGAAGTAATAAAACTGGGCAAGGCTGAAACCTAGTGAGAAACCACCCATAGTTTTTAAATCAAAGTATATAAAAAATCCAATACAAAAATCCAATATAGAAATTGGATGCAGTGGGATTTTGCAACATAAAGACACATAGAATTTTGCTGCTTTGGGCATGCATGGAAATCAAAGATCTTGCATTCATGGTTTAATTCCAAATCAAAATAAGTTTTCATGAATTTACATAATAAAAATTACTTGGTTCTCTATATTTCGTACGCTGAACACTTAATTTTGAAAGACTTTTCCAGTGTTATGTTATTATAAGAAGTTTGCTACTCGTATATAAGTGAGAAAGTGCAACGAACCAGATTTCATACATTCTAATCACGTTACAAAACTTATGTACTGGACTAGATGATCGAAATTTAGAATATTGATAAAAATGTGTCATTTCAATTATCGTTTTTTAAAAATTATCTTCATATTTTATTTTTTTTAAATATTTCTATTTAAAAGAATTTTCACAAATTCTAACCCATTTTTTTCTGGTTTTGTTTCTCTACGGGCGTATACAGTATGTTTGTAAGTCAGCCTCTGCTGATAAATTAATTGTGTGTAAAAGTATATCACGTTAAATGAAGTGTGTCCTATATTTTACATTATAATAGATTAGAGCTTATTATTAACTCTATAATCAGAATAAGTAAGGAAGTAACTTTTGTAGTTTTAAGGGCAAGTTACATCAATCCAGAGTTTGTGGTGAACCTCAATGGATAAAGTTCGCACCTCCATGAATACGAAATTATAGGAATCAGTTAACTTGGATGGAGGTCATGGCCATATAAAGGAGCAATTTAACCATACCTAATGCATATGTATTGAAGGGTCACAGGACAAGAAAGAAACATAGATAACCGGGAAGAGAGAGAGAGAGAGAGAGAGAGAGAGAGAGAGAGAATTTTAATGCAAGCTAAAATGAGTGTGTTAAAATCCAATTGGGTAAGTGATCGCAGTAGCTGAAGAGCCCACTGTTCGAGTCCCTTTCACGAGCGTTGGTGCAAACAGCAGTCTGCGAGTGATTATGATTTGCTCGTGCATCAGATTGCCAACTCATTCCTTCTGTCCGTGTGTGAGAACATCATTTGATGCCTCGCGAGCGAAGGAGAAGTAAGAACACGTGGAGCGCCAAAGGGCTCTGTGTGCTTTAAATGTTATACATTTGAAGAAGAGACGAAATTTACGACTTAATAATTGGCCTTTAAAACTTAACTGCGAATGAATGGTCCTTTTCTTTCATGGTTTAATTTCTAAATATTTGCTTATTAAGATACTCACTTATAGTTACTACTTCGCTGTGACACACGTTCTGTTTTAGATGTAAACTGTGTAACGTCTTCAATATCTCTCTCTCTCTCTCTCTCTCTCTCTCTCTATCTCTTTCTCTCTATATACATGTTTGTGTGTTTAGATATTAAAAACAAGTTTGTGTTACAACGAGAATGGAAGCCTTTTCACACTTGGTATACCCTAAGGAGATAAACAAATACAATTATTAACTGATAATTATTATTATTATTTATTCGGCAAGTCAGTCAGGCTGTAAAGGAGAAAATACTTAATGGGTATTGTCATATTAGTAAATATACAATTAAAACGTGTCTCATTATAAGAACGTGTTAAAATTATAGATGGTCTGTGTGGATACAGCGAATTTATACTATATGGGTACATTTATAATTCATTTTCAAGGAACACAAGCACGAATTGCATCTTTCTCCTGATGAATTATGCACCCGAGCCTTATTTATTATATACCTTCGGTGTCTGTAATAAAAACTAATGAGGTACGAAATGCGCGTTAAAAGGATTATAATCAAGACCACATAAATTAAGAAACAAGATAATTTTTCCACGATTGGTGATGAGCAGCGTAGGGTGAGTGGGTATGTCCTCTATACTTGGCAATAAGACAACGTGCTGCAAGTAATTATCCTATAAAATGTTCGGAACAACTTGTTCATAAAATCGACACAACATGGTTTGTAAAATCAATATATTTATTGTGTAAAATTAACACAACACAAATGAACGCCTAATGGGTGAAATTAACAAAATAAATTTAATAAAATATGACCGAGCTCAACCAGTATGATAAAGATGCTCATTTCCCGATACTGAAAACTACAAAAAAAAAAAAATAAAAAAAATATATATATAGTGTTTATCTTCGTTGAAGCATACAAAGAAGCTCTTTGAAGCAATTCTTCATTCCTGTATAATCAGTTCAATCTGTTTAGCTCTGACCATTTGTTACAATAGATTGACAAGTACCTTCGGCATTGAGTAACTACAGATGAAAACAAGATAGGAACTCAGACGTTCTGAAACATTTTAATTAAATCTCTTTCAAACCAAATTTATTACACGTAATATAGAATAGTTACAGTAACATCCTTTTAAGTGGATTCCATATTTCAGGTGTGAACAAAACAACTGTGTGTGTGTGTGTGTGTGTGTATATATATATATATATATATATATATAATATATAATATATATTATATATATATATATATTAGTGATGTAGCGGATGTCACTTTTTTCACATCCGCGGATGCGGATGAGGATGGATGGATGTTTGATTTCAACATCCGCGGATGCGGATGCGGATGCGGATGTCTACATTTTCGTTATTTTTTAGGATATATTCGAGATTTGTTGTGTTTAACGTATATAATAAGTTATTATATAGTGAGAGCTGTAGCTATAATGTAGTATAATTGATTAATTGTACAATAATTGCTGTACTTTTCTCTGAACATATAAAATAATATCAAGCATCTAACTAATATAGAAATCAATTAGTGAATTCGTCTGCAAATAAATTCGTTATATTTTGTTGAGTTTCAGCCACAATTAGAAGCCATAATTGTGTTACCAGGATGCGGGACGTGAACCCAACTCAAATGCACCCCCACCGACCTCTTTCCCCAACCTCCACCCTTATAGAAAGAGATCTTTAATTAGCTTGATAACTATTTATATTAAGTTTAAAGTTTTATTAGGCATATTTATAAATGAGTAATTAAAATAAAGTAAACTAAGATGTTCATCGTTTAATGTTCAAACTTAATTATAGGAAGGTTATGCTTAAGGAACATTAATTTTTCTGCCTTTTCTGCTGCCAGTCTGTTTCTCTTTTCATCATACAGGGTGGGGCACGGGAATCAAGTGTTTTTTGAATAGCTAGTAATCGGCCATTAGGAATGGGAGGGGCGTGCGGTAGGTAGCATTCCATTCCTGGGTTCATAGCATTTAACTTTAACTAACACTCACCTTTATCTTTCAGGTGCCATCATGGAGCAGTGGACGTTAGAACACCGCATGTTCGCGTATGATCATTTTGTTAGGAGTGGCGAGTCAGTGACAGCAGTTCAGCGTGCGTTTCGCCGCAGATTCAACATTCATCGAAATGACTCTGTTCCCGCTCGTGACACAATCTTACGTTGGGTTAACAATCTTCGAACAGGAGGCTCAATAATGAAAACAAAACCGAAGGGGCCGCAACGCACTGTGCGTACTCCAGAGAACGTTGAAAGGGTCAGACAAGCGATGTTGCAAAGCCCAGGCCGCTCTGCTCGGAGACATTCAGCTGCACTCGGAATCAGCAATCGTACTGTTAGACGGATTTTGCATGAAGAATTACATTTTCACCCATACAAGTTAGCGATGGTGCAGGAATTGAATGTAAACGATTGCCCCCAACGACTGAATTTTGCACAGGAAATGCTTGCACTTTATGAGCAGAATGAAAACATGATGGTGGTAATGAGTGATGAAGCCCATTTCCACCTTAATGGGGCCGTCAACAATCAAAACTGTCGGTATTGGGCTGCTGAAAATCCGCGACAACTCCATGAAAAACCGCTGCATAGCCCTAAGGTTACAGTTTGGTGCGCGGTGGGAAAGTTTGGCGTCATCGGTCCCTATTTCTTCGAACAAAATGGGGTTACCGTTACCATAACATCTGGGCGTTACATTGAGATGGTGAACACCTTTTTCATCCCTGAGTTACGAAGAAGGCGTATTGCTCGTCGACATTTGTGGTTTCAGCAAGATGGGGCCACGCCACACACCGCCAGAGCGTCAATGGCTGTTCTTCGCCCCCTGTTTCCCAACCATCTCATTTCGAGATTTGGTGACATTGCATGGCCCCCTCGGTCCCCTGACTTGTCCACATGTGACTTCTTTCTATGGGGGTACCTCAAGTCACGTGTCTACGAGGACAAGCCCCGTACATTAGATGCATTGAAGGAAACGATCCGTCAACAAATCATCCAAATCAACAGAGACCTGCTGGGAAGAGTGGAGGCCAATTTTCGTAAACGCCTTCAACAATGCGTCGACGGCCAAGGACATCATATGCCAGATATAATTTTCGGTACATGATTATTATGACATGAAATGCTATGTTCTTACGAATGTTGTTCTACCAATATATTTTCTTTACAAAAATAAATATCATTTTCCTGATTATTCCAAAAACACTTGGTTCCCGTGCCCCACCAGCACTGCTAAATAATCTCTCGCTTGGTACGTTTGTTGGAGGACAGGCTAAATGTTTCCTTGCAAGTTCACTCAAGTATGGATAGATATTCTGCGTATTTTTCCACCAACTAATAGGATTGTCACATGCAGCCAGGCGTTTTTCTTGGTGATAGCTCTCGATCATTTTTACTACATCTTTTGACATCGCGTAGGTCTCGTCATTGCTGCTTGACTCAAGAAACTGAGAGACAGATTCTGTGATAGATTTGCATGTTGAAGGTGTTGGTTCTGTCACTGAAACTTTTATTCTTTTGGTGGGTGGCGAAGCGACAGATTCAAGAGATTGAAGCTCTTCAACTGCTTTGCCAAGTGATGATTTAACTCGTTCTAATGTACTAGGTGAAAATAACTTAGCTTTGTAACGTGGATCTAAGTAGGTTGCAAGAGAGTAACTTCATACAAGAACAGCCTCTCGTCTTGTCGCTTGCATCACTTTTGCGCACAATGAACTAGTTCTATTAATATAGTAGAATTTGATAATTTCCGCTTATTAATGACATTTTATCTCAACGGTCCACATCCGCACGGCATCCTAAGTCCAAAGTGCGGATGCGGGTGCGGATGCGGATGCGAGAAAATGTGCGGATGTTCCGCGGATGCGGATGCGGATGCGGATGTGACCTACATCACTAATATATATATATATATATATATATATATATATATATATATATATATATATATATGAATAGAAATGACATAATATTAAGGAACGTTTCTGCACACGCGGAAGAGAAATAACGAATAAATGAAAAATGAGGCGAACCGCCCGGGAATCGAACCCAAGGCCTTCCAATTGCTATTCATTTATATACTGCGTGGTCATTGCAGTTAAATGCATATATATATATATATATATATATATATATATATATATATATATATATATATATATCGTAAAGAACGACGCTTGTATAGGAGATATTCCGCGCAAGACAAGCGTCGTTCTTTACGTTATTTATACTGCGTGTTCTTTGCAGTTGAATGTGTGTGTGTGTATATATATATATATATATATATATATATATACCCGCGCATTTTTGCCCACCAGTTCGAATCTTATGCGTTTATATTTCTATGTAATAATACTAATATCCTTGTGTTTGGCGGATTTAACTTAAATGGTTTTCACTCGCTCGAGTGCAAGGGAGGTTAACACGTAAAACACCTCTGGATGCGAAAGTGTTATACGTTTCTTCGGGGGATGAATGTTACCAGGTTGTTAAATTTTATTCTGTGGTCTAGTGGTTAACGTCCGCATCTCAGTCAGAATCTCCGGGTTCGAATCCTGGTGAGGATAAGGGGATAAAGTTTGCATATATATAGTATATATATACAGTATATACATATATATGCACGGACAACTCCAAATGATGGGTTTAACCACTTAACCGTAGGGCTACAGTGCCATCGCTCCTGCAGTAGCTCGTTTCAAAGCTGCCTTTTAATAAATCACTGATTCTCCACGTCGGGTGACATGAATTTACTATGCTTTGTTCAAATAAAAGCATTTAAACGTAATTTCTGAGACGGAAATGTAGAAGTAGTAATTGAAGTCGTGGTGGCCTCTTCAAATGATCTAATTTTTAACTTCCTCAATAGGATCAATGATTTCTACAAATTGAGAATAATGAAAGCGTATCATTAATGCGTAGTGGCTTAATTTTGTAATAAAGCTGAATACAGTATTTATAAATGACAAATAATAAGTATAATAATAATTATTATTATTATTATTTGCTCAGTACCTCAGTAAATTATGAAATTTTTGTTATATTTGGCAACTCGTGAAAACAAAGATGGCGAACATGAAATACATTTTGAACGCGATTTCCTTTATAATATATTTTTACTAAAAAGATATTTGTAATTATTTAATGATGAAGTTAATAGATTTAATATGATGGAAATGTCGTTGTCTGTATAGTGGTGAAAACTGTAGGCAAATAATATTAGTTCTTTTGCCTCAAATGAATTCATACGCTGAAATATCTTTTCCGAGACCACAGTCAGAAACTTCGGTACTTCAACGCAAAAAAATTTCTTATCTATCCTCCCTGTCTCAGTGAGTGGAACCACCGTTTTCCCTATATAGTGGGGTCATATTTGGCACCCCCGTGACCATGTCTTAGGGACCAAGGTTTGAGGGTGTTTTTCTGGTCTTTGCTACATAAACTAAAAAATAAGCGGGGGCTGTCCCTCTGGAAAGTGCGGGCTAACTCCGCCAGAGCACGAAATCCAAGATGGCCGCCATTGGCCATTTTAAAAATCAGATCTGCCATAACTTTTGAAGCAGTTGGGCTACAATCGTGAATGAGGGGTCTTTTTCTACTATTTTTGGGGTGAGAAATTCGATGGTGTCGTTATTGTTGCGATTCAAGGTTATCTTTACCTTGAAATCCAAGATGGCCACTGTCAGGCCACCATCGGACGTAAAAGACCAGAAAAACACCCTCAAACTTTGGTCCCTAA